>JAQGCB010002226.1:0-12078 GCA_034698835.1 Protaphorura tricampata | reverse complement strand
TTGCTAGATAGACATGCTATCACTATACCCAACGGGCTTATGAAGGGTCCTGGCGTAGCCAGGAGTCTATGCTAGTCAAATAATATTCCTGACACGGGACAGACGGGTTCAAAAGTCAAACAAACATAATAGGGAACAAAGTTCGACCGGTGATATTGGAATTTTACAAGTGGATTTGGGACAACTAGCAAAACTTATCTTTCTAAACAATGATACTACATGATCACTAGTCCTCGTGTACTTGCAGTGTTGCAATGCAATGAGAACTGAGCACCTGCGTATAATCTGAACACCTATGTATTCAGTACTTCTTGTCACCTTAAATTAGCAAATACTGACATTTCTTGCCGTTTTTTGTTTACATATTTAGCTCAGTCCGTCAAATCAAATGACAATAATGCTTCAGGGAGCTTAAATTATCTGTTTCTGAATGTAACACGTGCATAGACTGACCTTTCATATAACGATATTTATTATTGCAAACATTTTTTCGGTCTCGTCAAAATAACTATAAATATCCCTGTAAATGCAGTGGCAATTTTTAATGATTGTCACTTTTGCATTGATCCGCCCTGTGACAAATTAGATACACAGAAGTGAATTGTCTTATCTCAATTGTTTGTTGTCTGTTGTATATTTTCTGGGGTCTCAAATTCACATTTACCATAGCTTTTTGATAACTGCAACATTTTTTTACTAATTCAAAATCACAACAATGAAAGTATAGGGCTATTTTGCATGGTCCAGTCCCCAGCCTCCGGATATTTCCAGATCCCTATATCTACTACATAACAATAACATTAGCCATAAAATATACTGAAAGAGGAGCCACAACAAATAGAAATATATTATCACAATAGTAGTCAGTCTGTTAGTTTTGTCACACTTTATCTCATTTCCAAATATCAATGCTCCTACAATGTGTGTGTGTGTATTCATGAGGGGGATAGTTAAATGCGTCTAAAGTGGTAAACCATCTGTAGTAGCACATAGGTAGGTGATAATTACAATGTTGTATTTCCTATAATCCCTTGTCACCAACTAACCTAACGTTCATTTTCAACTGTATCCGCATGTGGATTCAGAATTCTAAAATTGTGTTTTCAAAACACTTCAAACGAGTAGTCATTAAAATACAACTAATCTAGTTAAGACTTTAGTGCTTTTGTGATTGTTAATAGGTGAATTCCAAGCCTACATGGAGTTCAAAGTTCAAAAGTAATCATGGAATACTTTTAGGCTTCACTCGCGGAGTCAAAGATTTTAAAAGTGAACCAGTTAATATTTAAATCACGTAATTCAACGGAGTGCACATGGTGAAGGTTGCATTCCAGAAAATCACTTAAGATTCAGATTACTGAAAAGGAAGAAGTAAGAAAAATAGTATCAAATTGTTCAATAAGGCTGGAGGGGTAGAATGATGAATGAGATATTCCAGTAATATGCTATCATCTAAGCAGAATCAAGAGCTTGAAAGTCTTACTAAATGTAGTGCGACCAGTTTGCAAATGTTAACTAATCGATCACTTATAAAGAACATTGTAAACATTATTTTTCGCTAAGTCCGAATTTCTCGACGATTTATAAAAAGATATCTCATATACTTCTCTCTTCCAGAACATAGTCGAATTTAATATCACAATTACATTCTACGCTTTTGTTTAAAAAAAGATGTACTGTTAAAGCAATAGAATGAATTCATCGATAATAAACATTCTAATAAAAGCACTTTGCTCAGCACGGAAAGGAGAAGAGAAATGAGCTTCCTGGTGATAGCTGCTTCAGTCGAACGTAACCTTAAAGTCACTGTAGATCCACTCAATAACAAATATTAAGAAAACTGTAAAATTTTATTTTATTTGTTTGTACATTTTAAATCCACATGGAGTAATATGAATATCAAGGTCAGTTAGTTTCTAGTACAGACAACAGTACTTTACATGAAAATTCCCACTTTTCGAACTTTAAAATAAGCACAAAAATTCGGGCTCTGAGTACTGGGAGAGTAGAAGTATCTTACATTTCTAGTCAGAGCAGAAATCGACAGTCGAACCTCTGAATCTTTAGACAGTTCCACATGTAAAAACGTAATCCGTGCAATCAAAACATTTCATGCAAACTGAGGGGTTTAATTCAATAATAATCACAACTTTTATTATCTTATTAAGTACAACTTTAAGGGGCTTTTAGGCGTAATTTGTATACAATAATCAGAACATTTGGGTGGTTTTCTGGTAGCATACTCTCGCATTTTATTGTAATTCTAATGTGACCCATTGATTACATAGGTTCAGCTAATTTGAGGGCAGTTTGTATTAATCTGAGCATCCTCTTTTCTAATCTGAAGACTAGCCAGATTCCAAAAGTATTCTGGAGTATTGTTTGGTTATCTGTTTGATTAATAGAAAATGTCACCCTCAGTTCTAATTTTTGGTAGACTCATGTAATATTACAAAGCGCCAAATGTGCGTCAGTGGTCTCACGATTTTACTCAAAAGTGGCCAAAAAAATTAAGGTTTTTCCTTTAGATTTCTGAGTTGTCAAAAAAATCTAACAAGTTCATTCGTTCTCAGCAGCACGTGTTCGCTCAATTCATTTGTCATTACGAAAAGTCTAGTCAATTTGATGACGTACAAGACAAATGTTCATGTGTTGAGTAGGCACGAGTAATAATTTAGAAATTAATTTATTTTTAAGTGGAAGGACGATTGTTGGATGCTCAAGGTCTGAGATAAATCAATGTAATCATCATAAGCTTAAGGGTTTGTCTCTTATTGTGTGTCTCATCCATATCATCAGATTATTTTAATCACCCCGTCCGTCGGTCAAACACATTCATGTGATGTACCAAATAAACTGGTACAGTTCAGTCCGTTCTACCAGCGCTAATCACATCAGGGAGCTCTGCTTATAATAATCCCTTGTTATGAAACGATTTGAATGGAATTGGAATTGGAACATACTCTAACGAGTTAATCAGGTCAGGTGAAAAATACTCACTAGCAGTAAGTGTACCTATTTATTTGGTGATTAAATTACAGATTCAACTCAACCCACGACCACACCGGTATTGTTTTACTTTTGTTATCTCGGAAGTTCATTCTAATGGAAAGTTAAAAACTCAAAATGTTAAAGTTTCGTAATGAGGAAAAAGCATGGACATGATTTATTAATTGTGTGTCTCTCTACTCTACTACTACCTAGTTTTATTTGGGATATTACTCAACTCAACCCAACAATATAATCCATTTACACGTGAAAAGATAATCAGACAGAAGTGAGAGGCTGCTCACTTTTCCAAGAGATAAAAACTCATCATCATTATACAATTGATTGTTAGAGTGAATGTTAAACACTTGAGATAAATCTTGTGACTGAACTGAACGGACTGCTGCGTGGTTGGAATTGGAATAAACAAAGAATTAAATTCAGTTCTACTACTACACGGAAATTTTCAAACAATACCATAACTCGGTTCACCATTTACAATTGTACATAGTCCAGGTGAATGTGAATACCACAAATTGCTCTAACAATTTTCATTACAGAAGAGAAAATAATTGACCATACGCGATGGGGAGTGAAAGTACGAATGTGAAGTGTGGTGAAATTGGTGGCGGCCCAGTATCAAGTGAAAGCCAATATTATCCAAAAACTCGAAGATTAAGAGTTCGAGCTAGAAGAAACTTTATATTTTGTGCCTGGACATTAATATTTCTATTTTTTAGTTTGAATTACAATGAAGTGAGTCACAATAATTTTGCAGAAGCAAATCCACTCGAAGACTACACCACAGTTGAGACTGATTCTCACACAAGTTTCATTTCAACAGCGATTCGGGAACATACAACGCGTAAGAAAATTTTGAATTTTAAAATAATGTACTTTTATTAAGATATACTCTCAAATAACACTCATGTGATATTTAATATGAAAAATTCCGATCTAGTATTTGCTTCACCAAATTTTCATTGAACAGTGCATGACTTTAGCTGGCATCATACATCATACACAGACCGATTTTATTTCCTCATCACGTGAAGAATTCAAACAAACAATTCTCACACTGCTCATATTTATTTACCTTATCATGCAACCTCTTTAAATTAAATTCACACATCAAATGGCTATCATACTTTATAGAGTTTAAATCAACATCCACATCGCATCCACATTTCTGGCAGTGCCAAATTCGGTTCATTCAACATTTGAATGAACCGAAACGGGATATGACCAAATGATATGACGAGTTTTGCACTACAAATACTAATGAAAGATTTTACCGGCAATACAATTTACATTTTGAAATGTGTGGATATTTTATAAAATGTTTAATACGAAAACAGGTAAGAGAAACTCGATTTTCATCAAAATGTGATTTTTTTTACACTCTCTAGAGAAAATCCTGAGTGCTGATGGGGTTGTCGCAAGCAAAAAATCACCGGACGGTCGAAGGTCCAAGTATGGACAATGGGAAGTGCCCGGGGTCAATTGTACACCGCCTGGGATCGATGATTTTCCAGACGATTTATTTACTCCAGCTCAAAGACAGCAAGGATTTCTTCTCGTTCATTTCATTGTCTCCATGTACATATTTTTTGCCATTGCTTTAGTCTGTGATGACTATTTCGTTCCCTCCATGGAATGCATTTGTGAAGGTATGTCTATTTGCTTACTCCCAATGGACAGCCAACAATAAAAAATAACTATTTAGGAAAAGTAGTCTCATTTTCCTGTAGTCTCATGATTTTTTATGCAAATTGAAAACATGAATGCAGAGTGAAACCGCAGGGTCTTTTCCAATTTTTCTTCAGAATTGAAAATGCCTAGCGACGTGGCAGGGGCTACATTTATGGCAATTGCCACTTCCGCTCCGGAACTATTCACAAACATCATTGGAACATTTATAACGAAGGGGGACATTGGGATCGGGACAATTGTGGGAAGTGCAGTCTTCAACATTTTGGCCGTCGCAGCTGTTTGTGGACTTGGAGCTGGCATGGTAAAAAATAACACTAATAATGAACCCCCATTCTTATGTACGCATTCGGATTTAGGATAATGCCCGGAAATATTCTCAATTTCCTTGGGATAAAATAAAATCGCACATTTTTCGACACATTGTGTCGTGTCTACGTTGTACGTATACCGTAAACGGAGAGACGGGAGAAGAAAACATTTCAGAGAACCATAAATTCCGTCACAGACTGTCGAAATAAAATACAATCAACAATAAAAACTTTATGTAAACATAGGATTGGTGATAAGAGTTTATTGGAATATATTATGAGTCAAAGCACGAACTTTATGAGAGGAAACGGACACTTTTCCGTAGTACACAGATTGTTCTCGTTGTTGGTCTCGATTCCATAGGTTTATGACTGTGATATCTATTGGACTCGACCATGACACGCAAATCAAATCAAAACTTTCCTACGGGTGGCACATACGTGGTATAACTCCAACTAAAATAATAAAACCTAATCTGAATACATAGAGAAAATGCTTGAATAGTTTTCTTGTTTGTATTAGGTGACATTCGAAGTCAAGTCTAGGAATAATATTTATGAGCCACCCTCCTGTTTATTTAGCTCAAGTCAGATTAGGTTCCACGCAATTGAAGCAATTCAATTTTATTGTGTCGTGATGAAATCGGTTAACCTGAATTTGTAAATTAAAATTCCTTCATGCCCAACCAAAACAACATGAATGTAATAAAAAGTCACACCTCAAGGTATTTCCTTCAAGTCTGTAGCGCATTCCAGAAATCTCTAGTTCTGGAAGAGTCTTTTTTCACCACTCCAGAAAATTTCAGCAGTCTAATTCTATAATGGACAAATCGGGTCAATTGAAGTGACTTTTAAAGTTCCTCCATATGATGCAGCTAAAAGAAATGGAAATGTATAATTGATGCTATTTTTGATAACATGTCCTACAATGCATATTATAATTTAAATTGTATTAAATCCTCCTGAATTATTTTGAATAGGTCGTTCCATTAGAATGGTGGTCTGTGACGCGAGATTGTCTGTTTTACTCATTATCCGTCATGCTACTCATCGGAGTTCTTCGAGATGAACGTATTTACTGGTACGAAGCTATGGTTTTGGTCTTGGTCTACGCTTTCTACATTTTAGGTTTGTCAAATAATCTCAAACTAAATCAAAATATTTCTACTGTAGTTATGCATCTCAGAAATTATTTTTAATGGTGCGATTGGACTACAATTTTTTAGCAACAAGTCCAATAATTTCTACCAGCAGCTTTATGCATTTCTCTAATATAAAAGCATCACACGTGAATACATGTAGGATTCATTTGTTATTTTACTTTACAGTACGGTAACATAGGAAATGAAACTACTCCACTAAATTGATACTTACCCTAGCACTACAATTTTATTTTGGTCTCAGGTATGTACATGAATTCCACACTGAAACGAGGAGCAGAGAAACTAGTTTTTAGAGTTGAGAAGAAGCTAAAAATGGGTAAGACGGAGACGACGTACACAATCTCTACACTTGACCCTGAGGATCATCAACTGGATAGTAAACCTACTTCAAATGGACACTCAGAACCTAGCAAGGACGTGAGTACGACGAGGGAAGAGATGCATGAAGCTGAAGTGAAAGTGAGGGATGAAATGCTCGTGGAAGAGGCTGTGAAAGCCACGGAGGCAGAGGCAGAGGAAGAAAAAAGTTAGACAACTTTCACTTTACTAAGAAAAGAAAAAACTCAATCTGTTCTTATTGTACTTTTACCCGGATTTAAGAGAGAATGGCAAAGGACTACTATATGTACAAGTACAGAATTCCCAATCCTTCATAATGAAATTATTTTCTCTCACGGGTCTAGGGGTTACACTTTTACTTTGTAGGATTTTGTCTCATAGAAAAAAACGACGGTCCTTTGTCGTATCGTTTTAGTTTTGTTTTGAAATTACTTGTCACTCAATTTAAAATTTTCTGTTTGATCACTTGAAATTAGTAGAAATTAGGGAATTTTTTAGTGAAAGTTAAGTGAAAGTCAGGCGAAAGTCAATTTTAGTGTTGTTTCCAGATACTGCAAAAAAAAAATTGTCTACGATGAAAATTTATTTTAGGACATAGCATTTACTAATTAATCTAACTTTAATTCCTGAATTTTTAAGAGATTTACGGCCTGTGCAAGCTACCATTTGGTCATGGCTGTCGCGTTTGGATGGAATGGATTATTGGATGGCCTGTGCGTGCAGCTTATAAATTTACAGTTCCAGATTGCAGGGAAAAACGCTGGAAACGATTTTTCCCACTCACTTTTCTTATGTGTATTTTCTGGATCGGAATTCTCTCCTATATAGTAAACTGGATGATGACGATTATTGGTAAATAATATTTCATAATTACAAATCAATGGTGATTACATGAACTCTTTAGACATGGCGAATACTTTTATCCGCTGTTGTGAATTTTCTGCAATAACATATGCATCAGTGTAGTACACAGGTAAATTAATATTGTATTTTTAATCTCAGGTCATACCCTCAAAATCCCAGACTCTGTCATGGGTCTCACTTTTATCGCAGCAGGGACCTCCATTCCAGAAGTTGTGTCATCTCTCATTGTTTCACGTCAAGGTGAGGAGAAACGCCATGGGACACATCCTTATGAGTTACTCTTATAATTTGACAAGAAAACGATCCTAGGAGGGTTAAGTCCTTGTAGAGCCTCGTAGAAAGTAGTAACTCAGAATCGTGACTCAAACAATAACTGTTTCGGGTTTCCAAACCAGTTCGTACTGCATTCACAATTTTCATTGAGATAGAATTAAATGAATGGAGATATTTTAATGTCCAACGATTTTTACAAACAGTGAAAGATATTCAGATTCAATCTAATTAATTAAAATATTCTGGAAACATCCAGATATTTATACAACAATAACGAGAAAAAAACGAAAGTCTACATAGGATTTCCGTACTTTAACTTGTGTCTGAAGGTCGTGGGATTAATGGCTACATCATTATCCTTTTGAAGTAGAATTTGTTTGGGGTTACAGAAGAGCCATGAGCAGAAATTTAAGAACAAAACATACACTAATGTATTTCCTGGTCTCTTTCCGGAAACAAATCGGGAGTAGGATTAAGAAGGAAGAGAATTCTGGAGCTGCGTTTGATTAATTGGCTAAATTTTTTTGTTCTTTCTCTGTTCTCTCTCTGATTACAAAAAGGTATGGGGACGATGGCTATAAGTAATTCCATTGGTTCAAACACTTTCGACATTCTGATGTGTCTTGGACTCCCGTGGCTAATTCGCTCATCAATCATTGCTCAAGAGGAGACTAATTACATCAAAATCAATTCCACTGGACTTGAATATGCGGCAATTATGCTCATCGCTTCTCTCGCAGTCTTATACGTCATTCTGACATGGAATAAATACGTTTTGGACCGAAAGGTTGGGATTTTGGCACTCGTCCTCTACGTTGGCTTTCTCATCATGGCCTCTCTCTTTGAGCTAAATGTCTTTTTCGTCGTCAATCTCCCCACATGTCTTCACCATGAAGATTAAAACAGGATGGACGGACATCCATATCGAATAGGCCAAAAAATAATATTCCATGGTGTTCAGTAGTGAGTCAGTCAGTCAACGAATTCATTTCAATTGTTTGTTACCAATTAACCCACCAACCCTATCCCCCTTGTCTTAATTTTATCATCTCAACAATATACATTTAATTCTATTGTACTATAATGCCTTTGTTAATTAATTCATTCTAGTATTTTGAACAAAATTATCGAACGTACCGGATTTTAATCAAAGCACTTGCGGAATATTATTATTATGCATTTTACTGTAGGCAGTGTAGACAGCCGGTGGTGCGGTGTAAGTACTTGTTAGGTTTAAAGTATGAATTTGGACCGTGTTTTCCAATTACGATTCCTAATTTAGGAAGAACTAGCATTTTCCGCACTACCATTTTGCTGTAAATGCTTGGGAGATGTGGTCATGTAAGCGGGTTCGTTTGTTGTAAATATTTAATACTATTAAAATTTGTACACAATATTCAAAATAAACAATGCAATGATTTGAATGTATTAACGATGCTCGTGTTTGAATTGATTATTGGGGTGTTGTGTTTAAAATATTGATTACATTTACATTCGAGACCAGAGCATATGTACTTATTAAGCCGTGGCTATGTAGCGTATTCAAGTACAATAGAGTTTAACCAAATTCAAGCAGTCTATCAATTCTACCACAAGGAAATATCTAAGACTGGACGGAAGATACTTCTAAACATTGCCATGACCCATCAATAGCAAATGATTAATTGACATCGTTAAGATAGACTTCGAAAATCAATACACGTGTTAACTCGCGGTTTTGTGGGAGTCTCAGAACCTTGGCTTTGCCTTTGCTTCAGAAGATACCGATTAGCCAATTTACGCCTTTGACTCTGGTAATAATTTCGACAGACTTGTTTAGAATTAATATATTGATACTTGTAATAAAGAACTTATTCTTTTGAGCACGCTTCTCAATTGTTTATACATTGTCTACTGTCTACTCGTTATTGTTCGAGAAATGAGGTTGCTGACTTCAATAAAAACTATCAATCAAATGTATCAGCAAGTGAATTTTCACTTATATATTTTTACAACTCACAGTGTGTTAGGAATTTATTAATTTCTTGAGAATTCGTGTGAGTTTACATTTACGAGGAGGTTGCACACAACGGAGATTTACAATAATAATGTAAGTTTGTCTATGGCACTGGCCTGTTTAAATCAACTATAAAGAGAATTCTGTTCTAGTAGAATATAATACGTCTGATCTTGTGAATTATTTTAAAAGTCAGAAATGGCTTCAGTCGTCAGTGATAAATCAGAGTGAGATATTTGAAGTGTTGATCCCATTTGTGTCCATTTTCCTGTGCTTTTCGAAAGAAATTACACCGAACGTACGTCGATAAAAATAAAATGACTGGTTTTTGTAGCTCGTCTCGAAATGTATGTGACACATGTACTGTTTGTGCTCATTGGTTGTCTAACATTCCAAGCACTAGTTATCACATCATCACTCGATTTATTGGACTTTGGCACTCAGCCCTACCCAGAATTTCAGTTACAGCAATTCATGTTACATCATTTACATAATTATTTCTAGAGTTTACATATTTTCAAGCACTAGTTATATTATTAATAGAAACCAAGGGAAATAAGATTGACAACTTCAGTAATTATCCATCAGTTTCAAAATCTAATATATAAAATGAGACTTGGTACAACTAAACTCTGAATATCCATGTAAAAGTGAAACCATCGTATTTAGTCAGAGTTCAATTGTCACATAATTTTTTGTAATGCTTTTCCTCGTATTGATTTAACACAGGTGATAACAATGAGTAGAAGTTATCTGTTAGTTCAAGAGGAATCAGAAGGTGTATGAGAGCATCAGAATTGATACAAGCTTAATGTTAACAGAATTATTTAAACTCGTGATGGGATTCACTTGTTTATTTCAGATAAGAATGGGGCGCATGGGACACGGATAGTGTACCTTCCAGTTTTCAAATTGTTTAATCTTAGTCTGTTGTGAATTTTTTTAAATCATAATTGTGTGGAGTTAGTATTCTTGGGAGAACCATTTAGTGCAGACTTCCAACACAAGGTAATTTCTAAAGCCGTGAAAGTGGGATTCCCTGGTCCCGACAGAATCCATTTTCAACAGAATTGTATTTGAAAGAAAAATATTTATTCTCTCGAACCATTCTCTATTTTTAAAACTAACGCTATCTGAAATGGAAAAGCCATAAAATTCTAGGACGTGCGTCAAATACAGATAGCAATTTCTCTTATATTTTTTTTTCTATCTCAGGATGATTGCAAGAAACCAAGGAATTGAAGTTTCTCGTCGCCAACAGGAGAGAAAACTTTTAAAACAAAAGATAAGGAACAAAAGGAGTCTTATATTTCTGATTTGGGCTCTTGCTTTCGCTTATCTCAACTACAGTTCTGCAGAGGTCAAGTCATCTGGGGGAAGAAATACAGTGGATTACCCAGACGTTGAACCCAACCGATTTTCTTCCATCAAATGGAGATCTGCTGATAAAGGCAATGGCAAGAATGGTAAATCTGACTCAAACGTTATCAGCAAGTCCTTTCGTTCATGTACCAAAAAACTTTAAAAATCATTGCAGAGTTTAAAAAAAAAGTCAAGCTGGACTCATGGAACATAATAATGTTTACATTTTTTCAGGAATAAATTACAATTTAGTGTTGGGATTAGGACAACCTGGATATGAGAATGATTTTCATGACTTGAGAGCTGAAAGTGACAGTGACGATGCCGAAAATGGAAACTGCACACCTCCTGCAATCGAAGACTTTCCCTCCGACCTATTCACTCAAGAAGAAAGGCAAGGCGGAGCAGTGGTTGTCCATTTCCTCGTTTCAGCCTATATATTCTACACAATTGCTATTGTTTGTGACGACTACTTTGTTCCATCCATTGAATGTATCTGTGATGGTAATAATCATAATACCTACACCCACACATGTTATAAAACTTACAGATCGCGATCGATCCGGATCAGAAATGTCCGAGTTTTCTCTGAAAAAATTGTTTAGCTTGCAAGATTTTAACATGGACCCGCATGGGTGGTCATTTCAATCATTTTGAATTTGTTTTACAACCTTCAAGTTATAAAATTTTATTTGTCCACAGAATTGACTTTACCGAGTGACGTGGCTGGAGCCACATTTATGGCCATTGCGACCTCATCTCCAGAACTATTTACCAATGTGATTGGTACTTTTATTACTGAGGGTGACATTGGGATCGGGACGATTGTCGGGAGTGCTGTGTTCAATATTTTGGCCATTGCGGCTTGTTGTGGATTGGCAGCAAAAACTGTACGTACAAAATTCACATGTTGAAGTCTCCGTGTCAGTCTGTAATATAATATTTACCATTTCCACCATTTATATATTACAAGCCCACCATTTTGCGATAAAATCAGATTTAAATTAACGTTTAAAAATTAGTGCAGCTCTTCTGTAGCAATTAAATCCTTACGACTTAGAATGCATTATAT
>JAQGCB010002225.1:0-12079 GCA_034698835.1 Protaphorura tricampata | reverse complement strand
GTTGTAAAAAGTTTAAGAATAGTATTGAGTAGGGCAATGGGTCTATAATTGCATGGCAGGTTTGGGTCACCTTTTTTTAAAATTGGGACTATTGTGGCAACACACCATTCTGCAGGGATTGAACCAAGGTCAAAGCAATTCTGGAAAAGTTTGCATAAGAGCAGCAGTACGGTTGGTGTTGCTAATTTCCAAAGCTCATTTGGTACAAGGTCAGAGCCAGGGGACTTTCCAGTTTTCAATTTGTTTAAGTGTGACTTAATTTCGGTTTGGGTGAAATCACTGTCAAGGATTGGGTCAGTTTCATGTGAGCTTTGTGTGGTAATCGTGCTTGCATTATATGTTTGCGGGTTCGGGTTGTACATGGTAGAGAAATAGTCAAACCAACCCGATTTTGGAATGTCGTTTTGGGTCACTTGTCGTGTGGATAAACTCCGTATCACACCCCAAAACGTTTTAGCGTCCTTTAGGCTGTGCAGTCTTTGCTCTCTTGCGGTTTCATATTCGATTTTTTTACTTTGGCACAAGTCACGGAATAGTTTGTCTGCCTCGACATATTTCAATAATAGAAACTCACTCGAGTTATGGTTCTCCTTAAATCTGCGCCATTGTCGTACCGCGTTGTCCCTTTTCCAAGAGAGCGTTCTGCAGGCTGTGTCGTACCAGGGTTCCTTGTACAGCGTCTGGTTTCTGAGTTTTTGTGAGTGTTTGTACAAATTCATTTGCTTGGCTGTTTTTACCATAGCCGTATGGAGGGAAGGATAAATGGGATTGTTGGTTTCTGTATGTAGCGATTGCACTTTTTCGTCAAGCAGAGTGCCAAAAATGGTTTTTGTCTCAATATCTTTGGGTGCCATGATCCTGGCCGGAATTCGGGCTATTAGTGTGGTGTCATTCGGGGTTTGCTGGTTTGTGGTCACCAGTAGAGGAAAATGATCGGAATACGACCAGTCAAGAACGGATAACTTGCTAATGTAGGGGGCACAGGATGCGGAGTATAAGAGGAGATCAACGACACTTGTACCATTGTTGGCAGCATGCACGAAAGTAATATTCCCGGTTTCATCTCCCCTTAAGTTTCCATTGCCGATTAGGAGGCCAGATTCTGAGATTAGGTTGAGGAGGATATTGCCTCGGGAATTAATTGTGTGGTCTTGGCTTTTACGGAATGTCGGGATTGTGCAGTCTGACTCTCCTATTCTGCCGTTTAGATCCCCCATTAACAGGATTCTACCACCGTGTTTTGATCGTTGGGAGACTTTTGAGAAAAGTTCTACGGCGATCGCTTTATAATTGTTATTGGGAGGGATGTATGCAAAAATTAGGTATATATTGTTCTTGGTCAAGTGAAATGTCATACTGTAATGGTCTGAATCAATTAGTAAAACGTTTTTCATATTTTTATTGTACCCTGCAACCAATCCTCCAGAGGCTCTGCCAGCTGGGGACGGACTTTGTCCAAATACTTCGGTTGTAATATACCTATTTTGAATTTGCTTACACGTCCATGGTTTTGTGTGAAATGTTTCTGAGAAGCAGAAAAAAGTTGGGGACAGTTCGTCAAAAGAGGAATAAAATTCATTGCCTTTGCCGGCTAAGCCTTTGACGTTATAATACAAGACATTTGTATTGCAGTGGGATTGTGAGTTTTTAACACAGGAGGCTCGTGGGGTACTATTTACACTGTGTCTTGCTTGGGCACACTGAGAGGGCGGTATCTGTACAGAAGTTTTATTTCTTGGTTGAGTGGGCTGGCCGTATACCTATCCGGAGTTTTGAGGGTTGGGATTAGCCCTTTTTTGTTGTCTGGCAAGGTATTGTTGTTTCCTCACTTGGGGAGAAAAATCACCATCATTGTGATAATTCGGCAGGGTAAACATTGTGATAATTCGGCAGGGTTCGGGCATTAAAGCGGGCGTTCCAAACTTTGTCCCTTCTCGCTCTGTTTTCAAACTGGAGTAATACGGGGCGAGGTTTCCCATCCAATTGCTTTCCACGTCGCGTAGCGACATCTGGCTTGCATTCTACGACTCCGAGGTCATTCATGAGGCATTGGGTCAGGTTGTTAAGTTGCTGGCCGGTTTCATTCTGCTCTTCTATCAGAACTCGTACGATGAGGTTGTTGCGTCTGAAAATAGAGTCCAATGCCTCGGTTCGCTCTTCAATCTTTGTAATGAGCTCGGGATCCGTTGGGGTATTCGGAGGGTTAGTTTTGAGAAGGGCAAGTTCCCTTTGCAGTTCAGCTATCTGGTTGCTATGGTTCAGGGCACCTGCTTCAACTGCAGTGAGTCGGGTGTCAAAGGAAGTTAGCTTCTCAGTAATGGATAATGTGGAACTGTCTATTTTATTAGTCAGGTCTGTTTTCATGAGGGCCATGGCTTGTAATAGTCGGTCGGTGTCGGCCATCTTGTCCGAGCGATCTTGTGTGCTTACGGGGATGGGATCGGTATTGATGAATGGTTCTCTCTCAGGAGAGCGTTGGGTTTTACGTGAAGATTTAAAAATTGCAGGGATTTTAATTTGCCTGACAGGGCTTGTTTTGGCGTGTTTGGGACGGTCGGGAGGAAGTTCTACTGCTTTACGTTTTCTTCCGTTATGGTCACAGGGTTCTGGGCTCACAGGGTCAGGTACACTTGGGTCGCTCATATGTGATGAGTAATCTTAGTCAAGTAGTGTAGTAATAATGTGAAGAGTATTGTGAGTTTATTTTCTAGTATGAAGAAATTTATATACCCCTTGTGAGAGACGCCCAAATGGCTTCCCTCGTGCTCGTCGAAAGATTAGAAATTCGAGCCGGGTAATAAGATAACTACAAATACACAGATTGTGTTATTTTGAGGTATGTTGTAACTTATGTTACCCTTGTGAGAGACGCCAATAGGGCATCCCTTGTCAAATGATTAAAATTTCAATGTCAGTTAGTTAAAACCAAGCAGACTAATCCTACGCAGAGTATGGTATGGGTCTTTTATTTAACGTTATCGTTAATCCCTTTGTTTCTCTAGTCAAGAAGGGAAGATAATATATTCAGAAAGAATTGGAATGCAGCTACCTGGTCGCTCTTTCCCAATCTTACCCAAAGTTAGGTGATGGAAAATTTCCGTGGAAATTTTCCAACCCTGTGACCAACTTTTGGGGAATAAAATAAAATAAAATAAAATATAATTTTGAGTCTTTTTTGCTTTTGAAAGCACTCGACAGCCAAAAAATAATAAAAAATAATAATTAAAATGATACAATACGAAATCCGGTTCCTTTGGTGCAATCCAGGTTCATAGTGTGCACGGATTTGTCAACAAAAAACCAAACTAAAATAAAATGTTTGGAGAGGATTATTTTGCCTGCGTCCGTCCTCGTCCATGGTTCGAAGGGAAGTCATTTTTTTTTGTAATTGAATGTGTGACTTGAACTGACGTGAACAAATAAATTCAGCCAACAAAAAATGAAGGATTTACATATAAGTTCTGAAGCTTTACAGATTTTATTGTATTGATAAGTGCATTTGTATTGCTGAAAATACTGATAACCATTATCTGTCACGCGAGCCCTAATCACAACGTAACCTTCAATCTTGGGTTCAAGGTCGAGTGAATCTGCCTACAGGAATGGTGATAGTAATTTTGTTTGATGTGTAATTTTTGTTGCGACAAACCAGTCCACTCTGTCAATACGTATACATAAAATTAGTTTCACTTCGTTGTTCGGTACTAGTTTACAAAAGAATTTGTTATTTCATTTATTTGATAAAACATCAACATTCAACTTTATATTTTTTTGTCCTTTCGGGGTCAAACTAAAGGAAGGTAAACACAATACTCAATACTTAAATTAAAATCGTTTAGTCTAATTCTAAGACTGTTGGATATATTATATCAGTAAAATACTTACAAGGGAAGGTCACGCATTTCGAGGGGTCACGGGATTTGATGGGACACGTATTTTTTTATTTTCACGAGTAAGTCCCCGGAGTATAAAATGTTTTATTAGTCGTTTAAATCGCGTTTTGTTTGTAAAATTACGGGGAATGGTTATCTTGGGAGTAATCACTTCTCTCCGATTTGGAAGAGAGGGATGGGTTTTTCTTGCTTTTTCCTTATCCCCCCAAGACTTGCACTGCCTTGTACCCGAAAACCTGATTCGACCTTATTTTATTCTGGATTGCTGTACTACTATTCTTGTTAAAAATTCTTCTTTGAATGGACCTCTGGTCATATCAAATAAATCTCTTCAATTCAATTCAATAAACCTGCATCTTGGATAGAATCGACAGATTCTCGTCTTTGTAGCGACCATTTTCTGACTTCCGACTTTGAAGAAAATAAGTCGAATAAACTCCTAAAGGATTCCGCTATTCCATCAGTAAAACAGGTTGGTAAAATTTGTCATAATACGTTCGTAAAATTATTCAAATGAAAGTGGTATTTTTGTATTCCACAAGCTTAACATATATACATTATTATATTATTAACATTTATAGCTTCACAAAGCTATATATATGAACTATAATGAACAAAGATTGATTACAATCTGAAATTGAACAATTTTCATTTATTGTACAGATTCGAGTTCCAGTTCTACTTGACAGTGGAAAAGTGCTGGTTCTAGAAAAGACTCCAATTGCGTCCGTTGTCATTTCACAAACCGGGTTACGTGAGCTCCAGGATAGAGTGACGGATTTAGTTAGGCAGAATTGCTTACTGGAGAAATCACTTACTGATTCCAAAAATGAAGTCAAGAAGCTTCAGGCCCAGCTACAAGAATTAGAAATCAAGTTCGCCGTTGATTTGACTAAAATTAAGAAAAATGAAGAAAAAACACTACTTGAACTGGCACACACACATGATTGTGAGATGAGAAAACTGAAGTCAGATCTGATAGGAACGTTTAATCTTGAGGAACTGCAGAGTAAGGGTGGAGAACTTCTAAGAGACTTGGTTCAGCGTTCCTTGGCCGATACCAAGAAGAAGTGTGATGAGAAGTTGCAAAAATTTGTGATTAGAATGTCTTCGTACAGTACAAAGGCATATAATTTTCTACGAGACGAACTCAACCACCTACTACCTACTACAAGAACAATACATCGATGGCTCGGCCAAATTGATGCAAGACCTGGTTTCATCCAAGAATCCCTTTCGAAAATGAGAACACTTCAGGATTCGGCGTTACATCCGCTAATCTGTTCGTTGGTCTTCGACGAAATACATATAAGAAATCAACTGCTTCTAGACTCAGATGGCATCCAGGTTGGCTGGACAGACTATGGTGACCTGACTTATCCCAATCCTAAAGTAACCTGTGCCTCTGCAGCACTATTTGTGTCGGCAGTGTCCTTGAACGCTCCTTGGAAACTTCCATTTGCATATTTCCTTACAAATGGCCTTCCCACTGAATTGATGACTGAAATCATTAGATCTTCCTTGGAAAATGTGAATTGTACTGGGATTCGTGCAATCGCAATCGTATTTGATGGGTTGCCATCCAATATTTCAGCAGCCGAAGCCCTGGGTGCAAATATTGATGCTGAACAAATGTGTTCATGGTTTCCTCATCCATCCCATCCGTCAATGAACGTATATGTTATTCCTGACCCTCCCCACATGTGGAAACTTATGCGAAATCTTTGGACAAATCCTACATGCGGAGGAGTGCTATTGGACAGCCACGGAAATGTATGTATTGTAACTCCAGATAATATCTGGAATCACAGTAGGGCTAACTAATCATTATTTTTTTGTATTTATTACTCACGATAGGAATTACGGTGGTCCATCATCAAAAGATTGCATGAGCTCCAGAAAAAGGATGGTCTACGAGCAGGAAATAAACTAAGAGCAGAGCACTTAAATTTCACGAATAAGAAAATGGTTAAGAAAGGCACTGCTAAGATGTAAATGCAATTTATTTTTTAATATGTGTGATGTTTTATTTGTATGATTTATAATTTAGAGGCTTCGACACCTTAAATGCCCGTCATCCGTCCGAAACCGGTAGAAAGGCTCCACTGTCTCCTCATAACCAACATATTTGGAGGAAAACTTTCCGTGAACTAAGAACTTGTATGCTAGGCTTGTCCACGAAAGATGGAAGAAAAATAATTAAGACTAGGCTTAAGACCGGACCTCAGGGAATTATCGCAGCAATTACGTCAATTGAAGGGATCATGGACGAGCTCGTATGTTGTCAAAGTCCACAACTAAAGTAAGCTCTGCCTTAAACATTAATACATTTGAAAGCAGTAGTTTAACACAGGAAATGTGTTCCAGGTACCTGCTACCTTATAAATTGTGCCAAGATCATCTGGAACTCATGTTTTCAAGTTTACGTGCGTGTGGTGGCTTTAATAATAATCCTAACGTTCTTCAACTTCGAGGAGCCGTTCGCTGTATTCTGTCTGCGTCCGTTCAGCCTAGCATGTTTGGAAATTGTCTGCCAATGGACCCCACTGAGATTCCAAATGTTCGAGGTGTTAGAAAATCGTTTCTGCAACTTGACGATATAAATGATGTGGAACTCAATTCAGAGGAAGATGTGGAAATTGATCCTGCAAAGATGGACTACTATTTCTTATCTCAGTATACCAGATGTGTCACAACTTATATTGCCGGCTACGTGGTTAGATCTCTGTCAAAAAAAGTGAAGTGTAGTACGTGTATTTCATCAATGTTTGAATCAGATCCAGATGTATTGTTGTCAACTGACTACACACTAATTCGGACAAAGCAGAATGGCGGTCTACAAAACCCATCCCGAGAAGTCGTTACAGTGTGTAAGATAGCAGAGTCTGTAATCCGTGAATTACAGAATTTCGAGACAAGTCGAATGACAATACCGAATATAGTGAAACATTGTGTAAAGACTTGTGCTGAACTAGAGTTTCAGAATAGATTTTTCCATCATGTGGATGTTAGCCCCATTGACTTCTCCGAAGACCACAATCTAGAACTAATTAAAATTATAGTACAGGAGTACGCTAAAGTCCGGCTACACCACTTTTGTAAAGAGTGGACACAGGCACAAAAGTCACTTTCTGTCCGACAGGTGAACACAAAGAACACAATTTTCCAAGGTATGTAGATAACTAGCAATCTCAGTATGTCAATGGTCAATATTTACTAGTGAATAAACGTATTTCAGAAAATTGTTCGAATCTAAGTCTTTCTTATTCAGCATCATCTTCATAGTAGTAGGGATTTCAGCCGAATTCGGAGCGTAACTAAGGGCGACGAAATGTCCTCTCTATATAGGACCGGCCGTTCTTTACTCTAATACGCAATCACACTGTCGATTTGGCCATCAGTTCAAAATAAATATTTTAGTTTACCTGCCCACTTAGATAATGTTAAGATTTCGGAACTTATTTTGCACCACCCTGTGAAATTTTGATAAAATTTTATGTATAGCAACGATCGGAATCTCTGAGAACCTCAGGGCTAAGGTGAAGTATAAAGGAAGGTGGCCCGGATAGAACTCGCGCTAATTTTGTCAGCTGACGGGTGACGTAGGTTTGGAGTTGCCTTATACCGTATGTATTAGTAATGTGCTGTTCTGGTGTATCCATATGGATTCAAACAAAATTTCCCTAAACACCGTTCCTCTTAAAAAATGAAAATGTCACAATTTGCTAGGAGTAAAATCTATTTCCTCATCATTCCAAAATTAATAACCAAGCGGTACTGGATATATTTGAGGATTTGCACAAGCAGTTAATAATTAACAAATTCTGCAAAAAAAAAAGGTTAAAGCAGGAGCTATATCTTCTGATTCCCACTTTTTGACTCTCTTCTTTCCAATTAAAGCGCTGATCTGCTTTTTTCTTCAAGATTTGCAATTGTTCCTAAAGATCAGACGGATTAGATTTGAGAGATCAGTGAAGGACAGTAGGTTCGGAGAATACGGAAATACCTAAATTTAGGTATTTCGTTGTTGAAATAAATACCCCTCATTAACTGGCATACCCGAAGCCAAATAAAACATCGTACTTGTCTAGGAGTGGAAGTAAGTAGACAATACTAATTTCAACCAGGACTTGTATTTTTTGTAGTGGTAAGTGGAAAAAGCCAGATGAAAAAAACAGTTAAAAAAAACGCTACACGTTACGTTAAAAACCCCTCTGCCAGGCAGGGGAATCGAACACCAATGTATCAAAACGGCCGGGCAAACCACTATGCTGTATCGCTGATACCGCCTGGATGGTTTTGGCAATTTAATTTACACTTAAGTAGAGTTAATTTGCCTGATCACTTCTTTTAATGGAATGAATCCGCGCCTCCCTGAAACTTGAGTCCAATGGGAATTCGTGAAAAATTATTTCACCGGTCGTGACGTTTCGATTACCATTTTTGCAACCCGGAATCGCACAAGACGGTATTGTTGGTATTGATATCAATTTTCCTGAAGACACTGTCAAAATCGCACGAAATTTTACTAAATATTCACTTGTTAATCCAATCTCCGCCAACTCAGCTCCAAGCTGACGTCACATGAGCGAGAATTCAAATATATACAGGGTACATCTATCCGCGCCACCTCTCTTTATACGTCACCTTAAGTATAAGAACAAGGCATAGTCATGACATTTGTGCAAAATTACCATTTTTCAAAATACCATTTTTTAAATGTACATTTCCGCGTAAGGAGGCCAGCGCAGGCCTTCTTACCTGTAATTGTACGTAAAAAAATGGTTTCTTTTGTAAAATGAAACCGATTTTTACACAGAGCTAAGGTTGAACCAACAGTATAAACCATATTATTTACCATGGCTATGATTTGTTCATTTGTTTCTAACTTATCAGGAGCTTTACAGCCATGTCAGAGGAATCATCCCCATTACGAGATACGGTATTCTGGATTCGCCAATACCGAGCTCAACAAATGCTCATCCAAGGAGCCAATATTTGTTTTGGAGAAATCCTCATTCCTACAGGCTTGTTCACCGTCATCCTTCTAATGATCAGCATTAATTACGTTCTTATCGCTAAAGACGTAGAATTCTACATAGAGATCATATTCTTCATGTTCAACGTTGTTATGGGAGTATTTCTCATTGTCATTGTACAATTGGCAGCATTATTCCCTCGTCTTTCTACAGATTTAGTCAAACTCAAAAAGATGAAGATGATGATCTCAAGAAAAAGCGAAAAGAGAAGAGATCGTGCTCTGGAGTACGAACTTAAATGTTGCACACCTCTTCGGATTAATGTTGGAGACTTTTTTTCATTGGAGTCCATGTCCGTGGTTAAAATCGGGGAAATAGTCATTGACAATTCTATTTCCGCAGTCATCACTTTTGGAAATACTTAATTCTGACTCCCTATTTGTTATTTTTCTGGTACAAATTGTTATATGTATATGACGTTCCTCGTCCTAGCTAGTACTCTACACATTATTATCCGCAACTACGATACACGCACGGGTTAAGAAAACTACTCTTTTAGACAAACCATATTTGTTATATACCGTAAATGACTGATTAATCGCCTGGGCGCTTATTTGATTGATACTTAGATTTTATCCACAAGCGTAATGGAGAAAAACCTGGCGTTTATTCGAACCCCATCATTTATTGAAGCCCGGGCTGTTATTCTATCATTTACGGTATTTAGTTCGATATGACCGACAGTTCAATAATTGTACCCGTTTTCTTGTATTTAGTATTGGATTCTTTTGGCATGCTATTCTTATAATAAGATCCATTCTGAAATCAACTACCACATTGCATGGACAATCGTTATTCGCACCAACGTCAAACGATCCATAATTCGGAAAATTCAGATTATGCCAAATGAATGGAAACAAGAAAATGATATTTTATTCACATTCACAAATCCGTCAAAAAAATGTGAATTTTGAACAGTAGATTCAGTGAATAAAACGATTTCTATGAATTTCGATACAATTTGGTAAAATATGACGAACTACCCCTTAATTATAAAAATAAATCTTCTCTTTAGTACAAATGGAATCAGAATAAAAATATCAATAAAATAGCACGTATTCTACATATGTATTCATTTTGCATTCATGATTTGAGTCGATAAAATACAATATAAGCGTCCGGAGTACAAACATTTTCTGGTCCAACTTTAGTAACATTCTCATCGTCAAACTTAAACCACTGGTTCTGACGTTTACAAAATGCTGTATTGTGACCATTCTGCATAGAGCCATGGTGGTTAATCACAGCATACAAATCATAAACCCATCGTTGCCCTACTAAGCCTACCCCTCCCTTAACTCTGGACGTGAGGTCAAGGGAATCTAGAGGGAATTCTAAATCCGTTTCATATTTATAAGCCAAACCCTCATCATTCCGGCCGAATTTAGTCAAATGTAAAACGAACCATGTTGGAAGTCTTGTCCAGTCTATTTTCCTGTCCATGAACGATGTCTCTTTACAGCCATTACACTGAGCATCCACGTCCTTTCTTTTTTCTAGGTAGATGTCAATGCACTCTTCAATACTCCATTTGTCTCTTCTGTTCTTTGGTATCCTCAGCGAAGTAACCATAAATGTAGAAAAGGCAGCTGATTCATATTTACAAATAGAACAAATCAAAGATTCACGGAATTGTCCTACGAAGGGCATAGTTACATGAGTACCCCATGTACTGATAGAGTCCTCCCAATCTTGATTCATTCGCTCTACTTCACACATCTTCTCTTTTTTTCTTTGTCTGGCACACAAGGTTTCGTATGAGACTACCATGTCTGGGACATTGCAGTCTTCATCATAGAATTGACCAATCAAAAATATAAAAAATTCTTGGGCATCTTGTGCTCCATTCCAATGTTTATAACGTTTGGTTAGTATTTCCTTGAACTCCCGTGGAGAACACACAGCGCCATCTGCATCATTAGTTGCCATTTGACGAAATAAATCTGCCAATGCGGCTGAGCCTGTTCCAATATTTGAAACCCAGGATCTTCTGCTCCAATATTTCCTTGTCACACCCTTCTTGTAATCTTTAGACACAAAATGTTGGACAAATTCATCCACAGTGTACAAGCATTGGAGTACAGACAACAAATAAGATGAGCAATTATCAACGTTCTTCAGACCAGGATTTCCAGTTGAGGTTTTCATGTCCGTAGAAGCGTCATTGGTCAGTCCCTGCAAATAAATGGAGTCTTTTCAGATTTGGAGATTTCAGGAATTTTGGACGACCCAGTGACCCACACGATTAGGATACAATATTCACAACCTGTTATGGATGGTATGTTTTAAAAAGGAACTGACCAAAATTCTGGAACGCCTGGTGCGGAAGGTTCCCGTTCTCGGAGAAGTAGTACTGGACGAATTCCCCATTTATTAAGTCGTGCGACGTAATTTTATATGGAGTAAAATACTTATTGCGATCCCCATGTCCGTCCGTCTGTCTGTCTGCATGCAGCTTGAACGAAACATGAGAGGAGCAATCGGAAGAACGGTACGAAAGCTTTCAAATGAACTTTGGGCGAAGCTTACATGAATGTTATGACCAATCACAAGAGAATATGGAAGCAATAAGATAAAATAAATTTCGGGAAGAGAACGGTACACGAAGTACATTAAGAGAGTGTCTAAATCCAAGGTGGTACGAAGCGCCCTGTGTTCATAATTGAAACAAATCAAATTCAATGTAGCGAAAATGAACCCTGTAAAATGTACCGAACAACACCCTTCCAATGAATACACCAGCGTAACAGGAGCGTAAGCATTAAATTCGTACAAACAAAAAAGAAGGTGGAAAGAAGCGCTTTATAATAAGTTGTAAAGCGATCTAAGCAACAAAACAATGAGGCAGCGAGATTCCATAGCGACATCATTCATATATGTATATATATAATCCCTGTCGGTGCTTGAACGATATACTTGCTATATAGGGATGTTTCTTATACTTTCGAAAGAAAAGCATGCCAAGATTTTCAAGATTAACCTTTTCAAATGCAAATCTGCACGACTTTCTTTTAGTTTCAACTATTTTATTTCTATTTTACTTCAGCTCAAATCACTTTAGTGACAAATAAAAATACATGTGGGAAACACGCAGATGTTTGCACGACGAAATGACTGAATCATTTTTTAATATTGCATTTGCACAAG
>JAQGCB010002224.1:0-12080 GCA_034698835.1 Protaphorura tricampata | reverse complement strand
CCATGGGTACATGGTATTGTACCACCGTGTGTACCCAGAAGCAGACAAATGAAGACCATCAGGGAAAATGGCACTGTCAACAGTTCCCCAGACCTCTCCGAATTGATCAAAGATATTTTGGTACCAAACATTGACTCCATTGTGGAATTTAGAAATGTAGATGTTGATTTGAGCAATTTTGAGGTAATTGGCTTCACCGGTTCTTGGCAAAACACTCAACAACAAAATGTTTGTGTTTGCGCCGACCTTAGCTCTGATTGTGTCAATGAGGAGTTTAATCCCAGCTGCAATCTCCTCTGCTGTAGCCCCTCCCAAATTATTGGTTCCAATCTTGACGACCACGATGGCTGGACGGAGTCCATCAACTTCACCTTCCAACACACGCCATGTCAAATGTTGGACTTGGTCACCACCAATTCCGTAGTTGACACAACCTCTGGGAGAAAACACATCACGCCATTCAGCTTGACCTGACCAAGCATCTGTGATAGAGTCACCGTAGAACACACATGGGATTCCAGGGTTGGCAGCAGAGTTGGCTTTGAATCCTGCATGGCGATTCAACCAACCTTGGTCTGGTTTGCCCTCTGGGTCAGAAGGACCACCTGCACGTACAAAAAATAAAAACTTGTATTAATTATTCAATTCAAGTATAGGCGTTTCAAATTGTGTAACTTACCGTAAACGGTGGCAACGAGAGCGAGTAAAATGAATGCTTTCATTTTGAGGGTTGACTTGATTCCTTCTTGTGGAAAGTTCTGAGTGACTCTATGAATTTAATTAAAACCAAACGACCCTTTTATATACGAAATTTTGGGCAGGTGAAATGTGGATTAATCTAAATCTAAACCCAATTGACGCACTAAGTCAACTTAATTTACTACTCACGTCTCCATGTGTGTAATCTGTAAATTCCAAACACTTAGAACTTGACAATGTTAGAGTGTGCAAGTGTAGGAAGAAGAAATTAAATCCATAACATCATAAATTAAAGAAACAGAATGTCAAATGGATTAGATGGCAAAATAAGCAGAATTGTAGACATGTGTAATAAAATGTTTAAAATTAGGACTACAAATAAATCATTAGTTATCATAACTTCAATTTGATTTACTGCTCTTGTGCTCATTAATCGCATCAATGGCAAGGATTTTGATTTATATCATGGGCTCAAATCAAACCGTGTTGTTTGGTTCCGAACTCACCTGTAGCTGTGTGTACCCGCATTAGCCTCGGTAAGAGCAAAAGCAAGATTAAACACTTGAACGGTGTGTCAACACGTAAACCCTCTGAACCGTCCCACAATTATTATCCTAGAATTGACAAATATAATCTGTCCCAGTGGAACATACATGTTTGAATGGCCCTTCAAAAAAATAGTGGCCAGTCCTTCATCAATACCAGTTTCAGTGCATGAGACACTCTTAGCAAATCGCGATAAAGGCAAAAAGTGTAGCATTTCTCTAGTAGTGAAATTCGGGTTAAAGTTAATGCATCATTAGGTAGACCCATATTTTTTTTAAATTGTAATTGAAACGCCGGGACGCCAGAAAAGTTTCAATGTATCTAAATGTAGGTATTTCATTCTTGAACCGATTCTCTTTGCACAATTTTTTTCAAGCCAATTGGCCCGTACGAGGAATTATAGACAGAGCAGTGCTTTCATGATATGCTGCGTTTTATTTGCATGCTTTCATTCGGTGAGATTGTTCTATGTGCTTAAATTCAATCCGAGTGACATGAATCATGATTCGATTCGTGGGAACATTTATAGCAGAATAGAATGCTTAAAAATGGTAGTACATTGTACATTCATATAATTTTACTTTTACTAGTATTCTACATAATTAAAATTAAAGTCTCTCATTTGAGGAAGCGAACATCAGGATCCGACAGCTAATCTCTCCAAATAAATATGATAAACTGATGAATTCTCAAATCGCTTTAATATAAAATATGTTGGCGTTCAAAAGTATTTCAAAACGGTTTCTGGGCAAATTAAAATGGAAGTTCTTCCCAAAATCGTTGTCTGTGAACAAATGGGTTTGGAGATGTGGAGGTGTGTGAGCCAATCATGTAAATATTGATTGGTTCAATGGTTGAGTCGAGTGGATGCCAATTCCTCTCATTCCCCCAAGTATCTCTTGGCCTTCTGTTAAAATTAAAGTATCCAATCAATAGAACATCATAGTTGTGAATGAATATATTATTCGCCACATTTCATATTACAAGATTAACCGTAATTCCCTCTTACCCAGTTTTAGCGAAAGATGTCCAAAGCTTAACAATGTGCCTTGAAAAAGTGTCATCTTTTCCTTCCCCTGAGTAATCAGGACTGCCTGAGTTTCCATTAAAGAAGTATTGTAAGTCATCCAAGTGTCCCATTCCTGGTATAACAAACAATAAAATCTACACTTAGAAAATTAAAGATTTGTCAAACCGAATCTAAAATTCATTTTTTGATTTCGTACCGAAATACCAAGGGACATCGTAATGAAAAGCAATGGCAGAATAAGACCCCTTGTGATTCAAAATGTAAGGATAGACTGGGCTGTGTGGTGACTGTCTTTTAGCTCCTTCTGTGAACCCTAGGTTAAATAATCGATCCGAGAAGGCGGCCGTGAAGTTTTCTCGGGTTTTTGGTCCAACAATTTTATTCCCAAGGTAAAATTGATGAACTCTATCTGAAATAGCTTCTTGGTTTGGTGATTCAGTGTAGAAAAGTACTTTGGGTAGAATCTCAGTCCAATTCGCATTCATGTCGTTCAATAATTTCTGACTGTTAACGGCTTTATTGAAGAAACAAAAGGATTATTTGTTAAAACTTCTGATTTGAGATGAAACTTTTACCAGGCTTATTTTTTTTACTCACTGGAAGCCGTGTACCAAACAGCTTCAAATTCTGTGACTCCAGTAATCCAAGGTACAGAATTCAGGAGCCCTTCTTCCGAGGAGGTCAAATTATGAGGACTGTCCACTAGAAATCTGGTGGAACTCGATAGTGGTGATTCTTTGGTTGGGACGAATACGATATTCAGAGGTTCAAATTGTGGTTTGGGTCCCTAGTTTATTTAGTATAAAATAAAACATTAGTAAATGTGGAATGTGTTCAACGACGGAATTAAGGGAAAGATGCTCACCAAAACTTTATTTTGTGCTTGCAAAAGATCCAAGATGTCTGCTTCCAAGAAACATTGGACGAGTTGCTCTGACCTAGAATCCATTCCATTCGAGTCTATTTCGCATTCAAGTAATTCACCTAGTTTGTTTGCATTATTTTGAGGTTCATTCTGGTACGCCCAAGGACAAAGAGATGTGCCACTGTGAGATATTCCATAGCGAAATAAACCTCTACTCATTTCAGACATCATGTGGTAATGCACAGAAGCTCCTGAAAAAAGTAAAACAAATATGAACACATATTTCGAATATTTAAAATAGTGGTGGCGAATTTTCTAGTCAGAATTTTGTGCATACCCCCCGCACTTTGTCCAAAAATTGTGACCTTGCTTGGATCTCCACCGAACTAAATATAAAATTGAAATTAAATTCTAAAAATCTATAATTATTTAAACTCTCAGATTTACAGATGCGATATTTTGCTGGATCCATTTGAGCGCCATGACTTGGTCCTTCAGTCCATTGTTCCCAGGAACAATATCATCACCGGTGCTCAGAAAACCTATCAATAATTTTTCATGAATCCTTAATAGTAATTGAATAAGCTTGTGGCTATTTTATTATATTATTTCTGAACCTAAAACCCCTAATCTGTAATTGATTGTGACGAGAACGACGTGTTGATCCATAAAATATTTAGCATGGAAATTGTCTCCACTCGCAACTAAAAATCCTCCACCATGAATCCAAACCATGACCGGTGCAGAACGTGTCAAATTATTTGTATAAATATTCAAGTTCAAACAATTCTGAGAACCGATGAGTACACCGTTATAAATCTGTGTACATCTGTCTCCAAATTCACTCGCGTCTCTCATTCCATCCCAACTATCAGCCTCCACCGATTCCTACAACATAACAGTTTGACACGTTCAATATTTTTAAAAATTCTAAAATATTTTAATTAACAAATTATTGATTGATAAATTATATTGTGACTCACTTGAAATCTACCAGGTACTTTTGCATAAGGAACACCACGGAATGCATGGTATCTTTGAAGATTTCTCGACTCCAAATTGATTCCGACTAATATCCCTTGCTCTATTTGAACGGAAGGTCTTCCTTCACAATAAATCACAAAACTTAAACAACTCACAATTTTTAAAATGTTGAATGCGTGCATTTTCTTAAAATTGAGAATTGTTTATTCTCAACTACTATATGACTCTGACTCTGACCAATGCAATACTTAAATAGGTACTTTTAATTTTACTCGTACTCAACTCCTGCGTTTTAAAAATAAAATAAACCTTCTACAACGTGTCCAGTCATTTGATTTGCTGTTCACAGTCAATTCAATTTGGATGAGTTTGACAGGACGTGAAGATAAGGAAAGGATGGGTCAAATAATCACAACCCCTGTTCATGTAAATATAGAATAGAGTGGGATAAAAAGTTATCAGTTCAGTTACTCCACGCATGTGTTTGCATGATTTGATTTGATTTTTCATTAATGTGCAAAATCTGAGCCATTCCAATACATTTAAATACCAACGGAATGAATTAATTCAGTAACACGCCCAATAAATAAATAACCATTACATGCCAATATAAATGTTAACTGCTGAATAATAATAATTACAATTTTAGTTATTTTGTATCAACGAATTCGTGACTTGGCTCTAATATAATGTTAAACAGCTAAAGACTTACCTTTAAAATTAATGAACTCATAAAGGGTGACGCTTTGAGATGATGTGGATTGTATCAGGAAAATAGACTCAAGTAAAACGAGTATGGCAATAAATCCACACATTTTTTGAAACATGTTTATACTTTTCTTTTCTTTGTAAAAACTTAGAATGCTGGAAATGGAAATAACTGGTAGGGTAATGATAATGAGACTGGGTGTCAGACTTTATATACATGTCAAAAGAATGGACGACGGGATGACACATTATTATGTATTTCTGATTCTGAGGAAAAATAGAAGAACGT
The DNA here is from genome assembly GCA_034698835.1 of Protaphorura tricampata. NCBI lineage: Eukaryota > Metazoa > Arthropoda > Collembola > Poduromorpha > Onychiuridae > Protaphorura > Protaphorura tricampata. The sequence goes on along the minus strand of JAQGCB010002224.1, from coordinate 6,959 downwards.
TCGATTCATCTGTTCCACACAATTAATGCGAATTGAATGTGAATGTGAATGGAACAAGTGTTTTGAACAAATAATCATTTACCCAAAATGAACCTTAAACTTTATTTTCTTCGTGAGAAATTGGCTTTCATTCTCTACGAATTGCATTGCGTTTTACTCGTTTTTATCCATCCATCCTGAAATAAACAATTAAGCACACCTGGTTATTGCGGAGTGCATTATACAGGACAAATACGAAAGTTCATTGATTTGTAAATCAAAAGTTTTTCAATATTTCCTTATATTAAAATAACAAGTTGTTGAACTATTCCTAGGTTTTATTACACTGCATAATCAGAAAAGTTTTGTCAAAACATGTTGCATATGTGTACGCCTGTTGATGGCAATGAATTGAATTTAGTTGACCTTGACCTTTTCTCCTATGAATGAATAAGTGTCAGAGTAACAGTTGAAAGGCTTAGCCTCCACTTCATTCCCTAAGAAAGTTCTTGCATTCTGAATTAAATCCTCCATAAGTCTTTCGTATAATTCTGATCCCACAGGAATAGTGCTCAGTGGACCATTCGCAATTATGAGGAAACCTAGACATTCCCGAATATCTCTGTATTCCCTTCCAACGGAGGAGTGATGGTATTCCTTGATTTTGAACCCGGCTGAGAGCAAGGCATTCTCAAATTGTGGAATTTCTTCCCTTGGATCTCTCCAAATCCATGACCCCCCAGTATTTACTTCCACCACTCTAATAAATATAAATATAAATATAAATATAAAACTATCAAGCAAAGCAAAACCACCACACATTATGTCTTAACGTGTATCTTTCAAGTTGTCGTTTTACAGGTGTACCTCGTATTTGGTTGACCAAAACGGATGTGTGCCCAACATACTCACACTTTTGAAAATCATAGATGTTGGAATCACGGATAAGTGAAGGTTCCACCAATCTTTAGACATGCATGGAATTGACAGAATACATGTCTGAAAAAATAAAGTTACTTTTGATACACTCTGTAACAATGCAATGAAAGTAATGGCTTTACTTGTAGTCTTCCACGGAATGAATAACATTGGACGCAATGACCCGGTCAAACGTTCCACCCTGGAATGGCCAACTTTTTCCATCCAGAATATTTCCAACCACATATTCTGTAATCCCTAGAATGTGTGAATTCTCCTTGGCATATTCCACCATCTCCTTAGAAATGTCAACTCCAATTAGTTTCAACTGTTTATCCTTTGCAATTTCACCCATGTATTTGCTGAAGAACGTTCCTGGTCCACAGCCATAGTCCATCACTCTCTCATTCTCTCTGAATTGAATGCTATTCACTATTCCACTCCAACGAAAGTGAGATATACATTTCCCAGAGTATTTGGAATTGAATCTAAATTGTTTTTTAAGACGCCAGAATTATTGCTAACTCTATTCCAAAGAGAATCCATCAGTTTGTACATGATTATTTCAATTTCTTGCAAACATTTGTATTGGCAAAAGGAAGTCATTAAAATATGTCAAATGAATTCCTTAAACATTTGGAATATTGCACTCTACATTCTCATGCAACGGAATTCATTCAAATTATGTGCAAATGTGCTTGAATTGTCCAGGCGAGGAAAAAATCCAATCTCTTTAATTAATTACTTCAGTAAAAAATCAAATCAAATCAAATCAAATCACACCGCACCGGCATGTACTAGACAAAACACCTATAATTCACAAGGTCATTCTGCAATGGACTTGAAACTATAGAACCCAATACATTAGTACACAGCACTCACTCAATCCACTTCAATTTACACATTTACAGGGTGTCACAAAAAACCCGAAGCGATTCTTTCATATCCAACCCATAAAACTTGTGTGCTAGATGTTAGCGTGCCTTGTATTTTGATGGAACCCCTTTAGTATCCAAATAATGACAGTGTGAGTTTTAGTGTGTGTTATGCAACAAAAGTGGTTTTGACTTTTGAGTCACAACTCACAAGGTTTTGACATTGAATGTCCAGTCGGCATTAGCCCAGTGTTTTTGCTGGTCATCCTTCAAATGCACATGAGACATGACACAATAGAATAAAATAGGATGCGTGTGGTTGCCGGTTGTAAGTATAAATTTAACTGATGACTGAATATTATCTCTAGTTTATTCTCTGTAGCCAGAGTGAGCACCCAAAATCCTTAGAATGGATGTGATTAAAAATATTCCCAACTGGGATCCAGTCTACCAAACCTTACTGGGTCTTGGAACATTTATCCCTCTTTGGTTTGGAATTTTCTCTTGGCCATTCCTCCTATTCGTTGCCGCTCCAATCGCAGGCAAAATTTATTTCAAATTAACATGTGGAAAAACTACGACTACACAAAGAATCGATGGGAAGGTTGTGATTGTGACTGGGTCAAATGTTGGAATTGGTTTTGAGACAGTGAAGGATTTGGCCAAACGTGGTGGCAAAGTCATCATGGCTTGTCGAAGTATGGATAAGGCCAACAAAGCACTCGGTATGTCGAAATAGAAAAAATATATTTTTTAAATTGTAAAATAAAAATGAGAGTAGAGAATTCATTTTTTTAAAATAAAAAATCCCAGAGGAAATCAAGAAAGAAGTCCCAAACGGGGATTTGACTGTGATGAAACTTGATTTGTCATCCATGAAGTCAGTGAGGGAATTTAGTAAGAAAATCTATGCAGAACAAACAAGACTCGACATTTTGGTGAACAATGCTGGAGCTGCATTTGACAAGAAAGTTATCACTGAAGATGGATTGGAGTCTAATTTCGCCTCAAATCATTTTGGTCCATTTTTACTCACGAATTTGCTCTTGGGTTCGTTGTTTATATCTAAATTACAAAAGTTTCATATTCGACTGCATATTAACTTTTAGATTTTTTTTTTAAATTATTAGATTTGTTGAGAAAAACTGAAAAGTCTCGAATCTTGATGGTGTCTTCTGATGTGCACGCTATTCCTGGACCATTGGACTTGGATGATTTGAACTCAGAGAAGTCCTTCAATTCCTTCACGGTCTATCCAAAAACTAAATTAGCCAACGTTTTGTTCACGAGGGAACTTGATCGACGGTTCAGACAAGCTGGAATTACAGGATTGACTGTCAATGCTATACACCCAGGTGTGGTCACAACAAGTCTTGTGCGCCATGCTGAAGAAAAATGGTATACTCGTATCATGGTTCGGATTACACACCTTTATGCCAAGGTCAGTAAATCAAATAAGGCTCCAATTTTATAAACTCAATTTTGTATAAGTGAAATGACCGTCCGTTGATTATTTAGACGCCTTGGGAGGGTGCCCAAACTCAAATTCACGTGGCAGTTGCTCCAGAAGTAGAAGAATTGAGTGGACTTTTCTGGGCTGACTGTGTCGTAAGTCAAAATTACCCCATACTCATTCATTTCACTCAATATTTCATTAAAAATGACTTGTTGTTTTACAGGAACGTTGGATTTCCGTCCCGGCACAAAATGTTAAGCTTGCAAAGGATTTGTGGGAAAAGAGTGCCAAATTAGTTGGTCTTAAACCAGAAGAAACTATTTTCTAAACAATCTGTATAATACAGTATTCCTGTCATCTGAAATTAAATAGCTCAACATAATGTGGAATCAAGAATAATAATAAATATTTTTTGGTTGAATCTTTATTGTTGACGTAAACTGTCCATTGAGTACATAACACTAACACTGTTTTCTAAATCACAAGGCCATTCTGGAGTTGAGACAATAGGAAGGAATACATACATAGATAGCCAAAGCACTTCAGTGCACTCGTTTACGGGGTGTCACAAAAAAAAACAGATCACGTCTCCTAGACCTACTCGTATAACACGGTGAGGGAATGGTGGGCGTTATTGATGGAAACCCCTGTAGTTAAATAATGACAGGTGTTGTAATTGCAGTATACAAAAAGTAGTTTTCAGTCACAAGGTTTCGCCCGTGTGTGTCTATGTATGAGTCACTTGATGTCCGACGTGTTGAAGACTTGAAGTAAACATTATTTTTGATAGTCATGCTCACCCTGTATAAGTTAATTTGTGCACAGAGAGCCAAAAGTCTGCATTTGTATTCATTGGTTGAAGTTTTATTTGGGCAAAGAATTCAGTACATGGGATTTGAATATTATAATAGGGAAAAGAGAGCGAGTACACATGAATCCACCGTCTGATTTTATTAGTTCCGATATATTGAGACTCACTTACATCTACATCTCACTCTCAACTAACTCTCCATGATCTTTTCACCTGTGAAATAGTAAATGTCAGAGTAACAGGTGAAAGGTGTTTTGTCCACTTCATTTCCCAAGAAAGTTCTTGCATTCTGGATTAAGTCATCCACTAGTCTTTCATACAATTCTGATCCAACGGGGATAGAGCTCAATGGACCATTCGCAGTTATTATCACACCTGAGAAAATATTAATCAAGTACAATTCACTTAAGTCAGTTTTAGCCAGATTCTACCGGAAATTATCTGTGGAGTAAAGTAACGTACCCAAACATTCCCTTATGTCTTTCACTACCATCGGAACGGAGGAGTGGTGATATTCCCTGACTCTGAACCCAGCTGAGATGAGAGCCTTCTCAAATTGTGGGATTTCCTTCTTCGGATCTCTCCAGAGCCATGATCCCCAGTATTTACTACCACCGCCCTATTCAAACAATTAATTAACCATCACATTCAGTCTTAACGTTCATCGCTCGTGTCTATTGATTCTCAAATGTACCTCGTACTCTGTTGACCAGAAGGGATGTTTCCGCAACATTCGGATGCTTTTGAAAATTATGGATGTCGGAATCACGGCTGTGAATGTTCCACCAATCTTCAGACATGAATGGAATTGACAGAATATATATCTGAAAAACCATCAAATCATCCAGTTACTTTTGATACACCCGGTAATAATGCAATATAGGTGTTATTTTATTTACTTGTAGTCTTCTACGGAATGAATGACATTGGACGCAATGACTCTGTCAAATGTTTCCTTATTAAATGGCCAACTTTTGACTTCCAAAATATTTGCAACCACATATTCCGTAATGCCTGGAATGTGTGAATTCTGTTTGGCATATTCCACCATTTCCTTAGAAATGTCAACTCCAATCAGTTTCAACTGTTTCTTCCTTGCAATTTGACCCATAAATTTGCTGAAGAAAGTCCCTGGTCCACATCCGTAGTCCATCACTCTCTCATTCTCTCCGAATTGGAGACTGTTGATCATCCCAGTCCAATTCCTTTCGTACAATTCACTCATGGATTTATTGGACCATACTTTTTTGTGGTACTCTTCGGGGTTCCTCATACCACCGCCACCACCACCATCGCCACACGACATGATATCTAACGACATGTCCTGCAATTCAAACCCACAATTTAATAATTTAATAATTAAAAAATAAAATTTAAATGGAATTGATTTATGAAATAAAGTAAATCTCGTCAATTTTAAGTTGAACTTTTGGAATTTTATTTTAGACAGTGCACAAGTGCAGGAGGTTAAACCAATAATGACCAGAGTGAATGTTAACCAGGTGTTTTATGCACTTTCCCTAATTACACAATTTTGAGATAGAGAAGTTGACATTCATATCCAAGGAGTGTTGGATGAGGATGTGATGTGGAGTTTCCTGACTCAGGAGGTCATGTACTTTCAAACTTTGAATGCATTTAGAATGCACTCAAAAGAAATTCATCCCTTGATGTTATGCAACACTTTACACCTTCACCATTGGACATTATCTATATTTGTACTTACAATTAATTGGATTTGCTTTCTAATTAGATAAGAGTAGAACTGTGTTTCCGTGTTAATCAATTTGCATACTTGAACATCTGACATTTAAAGAATCAAATAAACGAGGCGAGTTAAATTGATACAACCGCATGCACTCTATTCTGTCATGGCAAGGTTAGTGATGACCACCTAACCTCAGCCCTGACTGAAATGAAAACTGCATTCGTTGCAGAGCACAAAATATGATTGTCGTTGTCATTGCAGTCGTGTCGTCGTGTGACGAAAGCTACAATGTTTCTGAAGCGCTACGGAAGTGCATGTCTAATCAAAGAAAGGCTATGGATTATAAGATTAAGCAAAATATATCCATAGAATTGAGATTTTATTTGAGCAAAAAAAATCAATGATATCAAGAAATAAGGCACCGATAGGACAAGATATTAAAAAGTCTGATTTTATTAGTTGTGATTTGTTGAGTCTCACTTATGTTAATTATATTAATTATGCATATTATCACTTGAATTGGACTCAACTCCATGTTTAGCAGGAACCAAGTTGTCTAATGTTAAAAAGGAATGAGAAGAATGGGAGACAACATCTCGTTTCACTCGTCTCTTTCCCAACCACCATCCCCACACTCTTTTCACTCACTGGGGTCACCAACTCTGACCCTTGGTCTACTTGAGTCTTTATGTCCGTGGAATCGGTAGCTAGGTCTTCTTGTACAGGAATAACAGGTACAGGGGTAGGGACCACATCCACACGAAGAGACTTGGTAAAGCTAGTTGAGCTAGACTCTACCTCCTCAATTGTCGTCATTGAAGGCTCCATTTCCGGCTCACTCACTGGAACTGATTCCGCTTTGGCGGTGGATTCAAACTCTACTCCGCTTTGAACTTGATTGGATTGACTGGGTGGAAGGCCCTCAGGCTCCACCTTCAGAGTGAGAGTACCTGACAACGTGGGTGGGTCCAACTCATGGATTACATCTACATCTCCACTTGGAATCTCAAGAGTTGTTTGGGTTTTGTCCAGGACGATTTCCCTCACTTGGACAAGGTCGGGTAAGGACACTGTGTCCCCTTCCAACTCCCCCTCGGGGTCTTCTGATCCAGTCACCTCATCCACTTTTGGTTGGAGGGAAGGAATGAGGTCAACTCCCTCAATCATTTCTCTTCCTTTTGCCCTATAGGACGTCAATGGCCGTTTGACCTC
>JAQGCB010002223.1:0-12085 GCA_034698835.1 Protaphorura tricampata | reverse complement strand
ATTCAAGCCTCGTGAATGCCACCCTGTGTATTAGTAACTCAGAAACGGTTAAGAATTTCGGGTTGGTTTCCTTCACAAAAGTTGTTCAGGAGGTCAAGGGCTACAACATATCCAAAATCCAGTCAATCCTCTTTTATAATCCAATAAATTGGATTATAAATGACCAGACCTCTCTGACATAGTTGAGGGTGGAGTCGTCCTCCGACATATATTGACGAGGGACCTTAAATAGTCTAGATTTACTCAGGGAAAACTGAATGAAATCACACACGCATTTCTAGAAAGAGTAATGTGACTATAAAATGAATAAAAAATTAAAGCATTTTTGAATCTAAGGAATTATGTACATCTGTAAAGATCATATTTGTGCCTAGGGGAGTTCATGCACGGAGACAGAAAGTCATGTCATACAGTGTGACACTTAACTCGATATGAGATTCTGAAATGTTCAATGCCAATACCGTTAAAACAAATTTGTCCTTCACGCTCATCATTCATCAGTTCATCGTGCGTTAATTTATTCCCGTAAATACTATGCGTCATCTGCATGCGAAATGTTGATGAATGAAAATTAGCATGCAAATGGACTTATCACTACATGACGTACGTTCTGTTATGTTTACGTATAAATTACACGAAAATATATTTCACAGACGCCACATGATGTATGAAAAGTTATAGGAAGCATTACATAACGTCATGTTTCGTGTACTATAATGATAATCCCGGTACCAATTCCAATATAATTAGTTCTCCGTTCCAGTCCTACAGATTATATGTATAAATCGCAATGTGAAGTGGGTGTTTTGATTCAGTGTGAGGTAAAACGTTGCGTTGAGTTTGCCAAATCATATGGAATAATTTTTGCATGCGCTATACACAAGTAGTGCATTAGAATTAATAATACTTCCAATACATTTATTTATTGAGATTGTGCCTTGGAGTTTAGTGAGAAAATGAGTACGGAGGATAACGAATGGTTAGATCGACAAGATCACCCTTTGTTGAAATACACGGTAAGATTTTCACAATCCATTAACTATTAATTATCACATACATTAAAATAATCTGCACGTTAGCGAATCGTTTGAGGACTACACGCAATGAAACACAATTTGAATTAATTTTTCTTTGCAGATTCTGAACGGAGTGTTTAAACATTTGAATCGAAAGGATTTTAAGGCCTGTCGGCTTGTGTGTAAGACTTGGAATGTGTTCACAGTTCCATTCACACGCAAAGCCTTTAAAGTAACCATCTATGGGACTGACACGACAAAAAAACACACGCTTAAAAATTTCATACATGTTTTCCGTTCAAATAAACTTGGGATTCCATTCGGAAGATATCGTCTCGGATCATTTTGTACGACATTTGGTGTCGGTCAAGAGTTTCTTGAACTTTGTGGAGACGCGATTAAGGAAATAGAGTTCAAGAGTGGTGATGAGTATAAAGTTGAATACATATCTGAATTACTCAAATCAACACCGAATTTGGAATCTTTTGTAATTCCCCAACGTCTTCAATCTCGCTCAGGAAATATTGTCAAGTTATTCCCTCATCATGCAAAAAATTCCAAACCAAGATTAAATTCCTTGAGCAGGATTTATGAATCTGTTGATAATTCTGAGGAGCGAAATAAATTCTGCCCAACATTCCTAGAGGAACTCATGACGGCTGGTGAAAATATATCTTACTTTTTCATTCATGAACCCTACAAAAGCAGGGGAAGTAATGGAAATATCTGTACTACTATTGTGGAAGTGTTGAGTCTAATTGAAAAACTTGGACGAGAGTCATCTATCCTGGAATTAAATATTTCACACGAACAGAGTGATCATTCGGAGTCATTTGAATTACTGCGAAGGATGGCCATGAAACCGGAAGGACTTAGGTTGAAAAAGCTAACCTATTCCACACTCCGTTCTAATCAAGACAATTGCGAGGTGAAAATAGCTTCACTTTTTAAGGACAGCCTAGAATCTCTCGATATAAGTTTGGAAAATGGGTCGGCGTTCCAGAATTTCCCGAAGATTAAAAATCTCCAATCCCTGTGTCTATGTTTGCCAGAGGATTTTAATTCTAGATTTATCAATTTAAAAGAGTTTTTTCCGGTCCTACAAAAATTAACAATATATGAAATGCCAGGCCAGCAAGAATATGTTGAGTTCTTCACAGAGTGCGAACCCTGTCCAACCATACAATCATTAAAGTTTGATGGTTGCAGTATGAGTTTCAATCCACTCAGTCAAATCCACACCGTATTTCCGAATTTGACAAAATTATCCATATGGCAGTTTGAAGTGGGCGGTGCAAAGATCCTCAGACATATCTGGTCACAAATGACTCAGTTGAAATCTTTAATAATCACTGGTGTAGTACAACTAGAATCGGGGGATTCAATGGATTCTATTCTAACTGGAATTCCAACAGATGTACTCCAAAAAATCAAACGCGCCGTTAACAATTTGAAAAATATGGACACGGAATGCGAAAGAAGGGAAATGATTTTGGAGCTCAGAAATGAACATTCTCAATTCCCATCCATTACAAATTTAACAAGTAAGTCGTAGTAAAAATATAGTTCAGTACAAAGTAGGTATATTTTTTACATGAAGATACATTTTTACATTTACATATTTTTCTGAAGTTCAAAACATAAATTAATATTTACACTAATTACTATTAAAAACAGATTTGAGTCACTTCTACATTCACGTACTGCCAGGAGTAGAAGATGGAAACAGATGGACGTATTTGACTGACTTGACTGGATACTTAGGTTTTTATTCCATGCCACGTCTCAAGAATCTAGCTATTCAAGGGTGCAAGGTAAAAGACATGTTAAATATTATTGATGCTTGTTGTACACGTTCTTTTATATTATTTGGTTCCTAATCCTTAATTTATTTTCAATTGTATTGTAACAGATGTCAAAGACTTGCTGTGAAATCTTAAAGGAAGATATAATGCTTGAGACGTGGAAGTTTGAGGACAGACTTGCTGAATTGTTATTGGAAGAGCCTTACACGACGAGCTTAATGTTGGCACAGTTTCCGAATTCCTTAAGGCTGTTGGAAAATTTTGACTCGCCTAACTGTAACTACTTATTAGCGCAGCGGGAATCATTCGCACAACCCAGTACCCGTCGTTGTTTAAAATTCAAGCAGTTATGGAGATTAGGATGATTATGAATAAAGGCCTTTTCCAAAGCGAAACGAGTCATTTGTTAGCGGGTGTTCAATTAATTATAGAAATCCCTTCTATTTAATATTGGTCTGCACAGATTGACGTGTACAAAAATATACGCCAAGAAACGACTGATTTTATGGTTCGCCCTGTAGTATAGCAGGAATAATTTGTCCGCACCTTGTCATTGCCACGCTTGATATAGGTTGTTAAAGTACCTTGACACGGTATATGTCGTATCTCATAAAAAATGTGAAGTATGTGAAAGTATGAAATATCCAGCAAAGGTTGTGCATTGCAGGCAGTAGTAGTGTGCTGTATCCTATCATATTTATCCCATGTCCATTTGCTCCATACCGTGCGAACTAACATTACACTACTTGACTAAACTTATAATACACAATCGACCAAGTCGAAACCGACGACCCCGAGCAAACAGCATAAGCAAATGTACAAAATGTGCTGGAAAAATCGACAAATGGTATACCGGGCTATGCTTTTGCTTAAATGCTATTGTCTGCTGACTGTGCATAGTGCATGGGAAGGGGCGTTGTACACTCATACACTAACATGTGTGCGGCTCAGCTATAAGACCTTATCTCCTTTTCAGTGTCGTACATTTTACATTGTGCTCTAGAGGGTGGATCATAACCTTAATCCACAAAAAGTGAGATGTGCATTTTAGTTGGGATTTTCATACCGTCATGTCTGCAGTACCTACACGCTGGAATTTTCAACGAAAAAATATAATAGATACTACTAATCTTATTGTTAGCCTAAACTTTTTATGGACCGATTGTCTTACATTCCAAATAGACTAACAATAAGCATAATCGTTAGTGCCGACGACGTGCCGAGCTAAGCTACAATTACTTTTTTACGTGCAGAAACCATGCATTTTAATCGTTTTGAAGACAGACTTTTCTATTATATAGGTACTAAGAGATTACCGTACACAATATCAATATTGTGTATATGAGTAATTTTTTATTCAAGGCGTTATCTTATGAGCAGACAGACCATGATGTCTGCGTCTGCAATTGTCTATTTGACAACAAGGGTAGCATTCGTAGCATATTTTATCCTCAAGATAATATGGAGACAAATCTCGATACCATAATGTCAGATTTATTTTAATTAGTTCTCAGCTCGAATAAGTTCATTGAACAGATAAATAAAGCGACATTGTAGGTTTATCCAAATTTCAAACGATTTCCAAAGAAATCTTCAGAACATAATTCCACGGAACTGTGGAAGTACCTGGAGACTATGAACCACCCTGTGTACATTATGCCTCCCGTGTCCGGGTGTGCTTGATGTCAGTCAGTGTGTTCCAGGAGTTGAGGCTGCGGCTGAGGGAGTGCAAAGTCTAACTCTCTTGTCTCACTTTTTGTGTCTGAGCCAACCGAACTTTTTCCTATAGTTTGTTCGGCGAATTTTGGTCACAGTCAGTCGAACGAACCCTATCATTTGCAAAGTTACATTTTTACATTATTTTTTTTCAACATTGAATTTGATTCATTAGAGTCATCCGATCATAAATTAAGCCCAACCATTCATTCCCACTTGACTAAAACTGACCACGACCACCACCATCACTCCTCTCCTCTGCTCTCCCGTACATGTGGCAGTTTCATTTTTGTTGACTTTTGACAGTATTATTCCTAGTGATTTTGTGCTCCACTCCAAACATTTGTAAATAATTGTAAGGAAGTTATTAGCTGTGGAAAAAAAATTCGAATCTAATTTTGTAAGACTGAACTGACTTTGTACGAAGGAAAACCACCGGCGCACAAACGCACCTTAAAAAAATACTACCGGCACAACTGTATGCCAACTGCATTATTGCGTAATCACCAAAGGGAGGAAGGCGCGTTGCGTTTGTTCTAGGTAAGTCCGACATCACCGGCACACCTTCATTCAAAGTAAAGAAAAATCAGGTTTAGGAAGCACATGCACGAAATAATACATTACTTGCATTCATTCCCAACATTTCAACCGCGTGGTAGGAGCAAAAATGAATGCTTAATTTAATCCTAGTTAAAATACGAAGTAAATTAAAATTAATTTGACTGCTAAAAGGAAAATATAGTTTTATCATCTGGCTTATCTGGCATTTCTGAGAAACTAGTATTAAGTGCATTACTGCCTAATGCTTATTTACGCAAGTGATACGCAACATGTACAACAGGTCGTGTTCGACACGCAAACGCAATTTTGTATTGATGAGTGTATGTGTATGTATGAAAAGGCAATGGGAATGAATCATCGTCTAAAAATCTGATTGATTTGAACTAAATAATTATTATACGAATATGAAGTCGGAGGGTCAGTTTCCAGACATCCCTAGTCTGTAATCAAGTTGGATTGCTACATACACTTTTTAGAAACGAGGTCCAACTTTTTAGGGTATCAAATATTTCAATTCGTTTTTTTCATCACCATACTATTCGAAACAACAAGAACGATAATTTTTCCACATTCTAACATCGATGATTAATTTTTATTCTCGTTTGAGTATCAGTATCGGAATACCATCATGTGTGAGTGAAACGGACGACACGACGACAATCAATAAAAACGTCTTGCCTTGTCTCTATGTTAGCAGGAAGGGTACTTGTACTTTGTAGTAGCGTCAAGGGTACAGTAATTGAAATACAATTAACCCATACCGCCACCGCCATACCGAACTACCTCGTGTCGCAGAAAATATCGTGCAAGATATCCATAAATTCGGCCACGAACACTTAAAGCTACTGAAACGTTGTTTTCCGTCAAGCTGATGCAAGATGCATGCGAAACAATTCCTACAAATCTGGTATCTGGTTACGATTAATTTTTTTCTGAAATGAAGAAATATTGCGAGTTCACTCCGGTGGACTTCGGCTAGTTAAGACACATTGTGCATGATTTGTCGGATAAGCTTGTTGTTTTAGAGCAGAAATGTCCGGACTATCTGATCTGCTGTTGGGTTTTTATCAAAGTTCAAGAATAGTCGAAATGTTAGAACACCTCTATCGCATCTTCGCTTGTTGACTTTCAAGATATTTGAAACTAGAATTAGTTTAGTCAAATGCTGCGAGTCGCATTACTTTTAAATGTAATATATATAAGGGTACTTTTGACTTTTGTTGAGTCAAATAAATTTGATTGATTGATTGACATTATAAGGGTATTGGGTTGTGTAAAAATGAAACTTTATCAGGCGACCAGCGCGCAGCGTCAGGAGAAAGTTTTGGTCACTTTGGATGGGTCACATTGTATTGGCCATATATCCGGTCAAGAAAGTGTTTGTTGTTAATTCCGTCTTCACTTTTAATTCAGAGGTCGCTGGTGTTTCTTGAATGAACTGATTTGCCCGAATCCATTTTCACGGTCTTTTCTTTGGCCTTCGCCTTGCCTTGACCACTTCTTTACAGTTTTGAGTATCGACTAGAAAATGTTGACATTGCTGACATGCATGTGTTTCAGAACTTGCAATCAACCCTGGCGATTGACGGTTAACGGTTCTCAGGAGACAAACTTTTTGCTCACGAATATTTGCAAACATTCTCAACAATTAATTTTTAATTAACGACCACGTAAACACTTACTTTCAGAACGAGGTAGGTCTTAAAGCAGGTTAAGTTTTCTTGTGTATGAATTCCTACCTAATAAGGTATTAAATCCGGAGTGATGCAATGCGGAGAATGGAAAAGAATTTTGGCTTTGAGGCAAAATACTTGTAGTTGGATTAGGATGTCGACATTCTCATTTTTTCAAGGGGAAATGTGCCTAGTCGTCATCAAACTACGAAAGTTACACGCACTCAGGTTTACACTTCCATTTCCATGCTTAGCTTGTTATTTTTTGCGGATTGAAAATTATTTGCCAAAAAAGACGCTTCTAAAGACAAAGAAAGACATCCCTTCCCCAAGACAGGCACCAATTATCAGGATGACCGTCACAGACTCCAATTAAGAATTAGGTTAATATGTGAATGTTAAAAGCAAAAGGGGTTTTATTTTTTATAGGTTAAAGCAGAAACTACGTGTGCTGCGTTACGTACTTATTATTATGGGAATTGAGTTTTGTTTAGGATGTCAATGCCATTATGTACACCCAAGATTCCCAACTTATATGTTTGTCCGTTCATCTTAATTATGTATGTAATTTATCAATTGCATTTTGAATTCCACCCTCCACTGCCTTGATGTGCCGCGTGGGAGCATAAATTGGATCGTTTGGACGATTTTTTGCCTTGTACAAACACAATTTGTTAATTCATGTTTCTTCTTTGTAGCTTCTTATGTTTGTTTTTTGATTTTTTTTTTGTTAAACTTGACCAATTAATTATAATTAGCAAGAACTGCATCGCTGTTTAACTTCTAAACCCTGGTTTGATTCATCGTGTTCATCATTTTAAACTAGAACAAGCCATAATAAAATTTGCCCATGACATATCGCTGACCCTACTCTCAAAGCTCACGGTCACGTTATTATAAAGTAAACAATTAAGGGGGCTGACATTAAATTCAGCTCTTTTGGCTTTAGTCCAGTACATATTTTATAATAAATTTATTTTCTCTGTCATTCTCAACAACCACTTCAGTCTTCAAATTAAAATAAATGCACATATATGCAGGTAGGCAGTTATTTATGACAAACTAAACAAACAATACTAATTTCTGCACCGCCAATATCAGAATCAGTGGACGTTGGAATACGTTGCACAGTATTTGACATTGAGCACACAATCGCGATATGAAAACGATATTACTGAAATAGGAAGGTTACAAGGTGTCCGATTCCGATTTAGTCAAACTGTTCCAGGAAATCAACACATGATTTAACTTGTCAAGTTTTGATTTTATTTCTTCCTTGCTATTATAACCAAAATACGTTCGTAGTAGAATGTTTTGCCTTTGCGATTTTTTGAACATTATGATTAAATTAGACTCCAGTTCCATTCCCAGTCTGATTTCAGTGAGGCAAAGTTTGAGGGCTTGAAATCTAGAATTGAAAGAACTCGGCTTCATTACTTAAGTTGACAATAAGGCATTTTATTTCGGTTATAAGATATCACTTGACAGTTGAGGAAAGGGCTCATTCCACTTCATCAATTTTCAAATCAAACAAACCACATCAGTCTTCAATTTGTGATATTCCCATCGAAGTTTTTTGTAGGTATTAATCAGTAACTTAAAGCTGAAGGCTAACATTGCCCAATCAAGACAACTGCCAAAACACGTTACCGTAAAAAAGGGGAATCTCGCATTATTTGTCGAGTTCCTTGCCGTAAGCTCGCCACTCTTAATGACTCTACTCTAATTAATTATTATTTTCGAAGGACCGACGATGATTGACTTGAGCACTTGACTTTCATTGGATTTGGATTGTAAAAAATTAAACTAGAATTCTCTTGACTGTTTTTATTCTATTTCAACAGTCTGTGACGGTTTGAAACATTATGATTATGTGCAATTTTATAAATCAGTAATTGTATATTATGTATGCATATAGATAGTTATCTCGTGTGAGAATTGTATGAGTAATGAAAGGATGACTTTGACTGTGTGGTTCTGGTTGCTTTCCGATATTTCAACATTGGCGACACAAATACAAGCCATGCATACAGACATGATGCATGACTAAAAGCCAAAGCCGGTGTACAATTGTTTCAACCTAACGCAGGTACGCACAGTACAGTACAGTCATCGTCTGTTTCTGTGCTGTGTGTGTGATGAGTTAATGCATGCATGATTAGCTAATGAAGATTTTAAGCTCAGTATTATTCTGACACCTCGTGGTTATGCAATCATTCGCAACGTACGTTCCCTGTATGCCACTGTATTTATGAATGAGTTATGAGAGCTTGAGTTGAGCTTTGGCTTAATCTACAAGTGTTACAAGGTCTCTCCCATAAAAGTGAATCTTCCAACGATATACTGTTACATTGAAAAGATAGAGTGCCATATATAATGTACATTTCCACTATTTTCCATTATATTCCACGTGCCCTATTTAATGTAGACTCGTTATGTGGTTCTTCTCAGTCAATTTTACATGTCCTAATACAATATTATTACGAATGCGAATGGTGAATAATAGGATAACAGGTATGATAGAGTTAGGGAACTGGAGGTCTTCTGTACGGTGGCTCATAACAATTTAACATATTGTTTCGTGGTTGTCAAAAAAGTCAGATATAGGTTTTGTAGAAAATTAATTAAATGTTGAAGCAACATGACATTTAACACATGATAGGATAGAAATAGAACTCGTCAATTTCTGCTTCGAATTCTTTTGCGCTGCAAAATGTAATTGTAAGAGATTCTAGTCATTCTGGATAAAAATCATTTTGGAAAAAAAGGCTCACCTTGAACCGTGGAATCTTTTCAGCATTTGCGAAAAATTCAAAAGAATCCATTAGAAGTAGACGGAAATTATTCACTCTTTCTAGAAATGTCTCTATTTGTTGTTTTTGCTTTTAAGAACGCAGGGATCTTGTCCAGATTTTTCTACACACGGGGACTTCTTATCGTCACTAATCGTCTAATAGATGCTTTCGAACTTTTAATAAATGTACCCCTTTTCAAAGAAGAAATCCTCGAATTTTTGACCGAAATATCCGTTTGTACAGTAAGGTTTCCAGGGTTCTGACTTAACGGAAATATGGCAAACTATTATGAACTACCCTGTGTTTTATAGTAAAAGCAAAAGTACTGATAGATACATATCCGCTGTGCATGGGAGCTCCTCCCAAACTATTAACTGTGTATTTAAAAAAGGTAATTCAAGCATAATGTCATACATAGAGAATGGAATAGACTCAAGGAAGATAAACTTTTTTACCCCTATCTTTCTTGCGGTACGGTTCATTTCGTTTGGTATAATTAACTGGGGTATGCCAATGCCTCGCTTCTATTATGTATTTTTCTCACTGCCATGCTAAAGAACACAATTAGTATTAACTTTTAAAGGTGAAACGTCTTTAGTGAGGAGTTAAGGAAAATTCATGGCAGGCAAGGGCACTCATATTCTGGACTTTGAATTATAGACAACAGGGCTGTGTTAACTCGGGCGGAGAAAAAGGTTTAGTTGTATGCATTTCTATAAAATGATTTTGTGAATGAGAACTCCGCGCAAAGTGTGGCAAGATTTTGCAATGGCAAGAGCTGAGTCTCTTAGACTTTTATTGAAATTATTTTAGTTTTTTTAAAAAACGAAAGCTTGTAGTGAGAGAGAATAACTGTTATCGTGTCCACCAATAGTTCATCGGAAATAATTATTATTGTTACAATTATTTACATGTGTTAGTTCGAGTTGAATGAAATAGTTAACTGATTCTTCTACTTTTAAGTGATAAGTTTGTAATTTCTATTCATCATGGATGATTACAATTGTAGTAGTGATTTTCCGTTCTTCCAGTTTGAGACTGAGACCAGACAAGGAAAAGGAGGTCCGGACGTTTGGACCAGTTGCTACCCTGACAGACTTGGAATGACGACGGTTTTAAATCGAACCCGAACCTTCATAGATGTACCAACAATTGATACATATTTACAACCATTTGAATGGGAGCATGTCAACCTAAATAACTGCCGTGAGTGACATTGACATACATAGAATAAATAGAATATATAAAAGTATTTCCCGAAATGATCGATCCTCACGCCTGATTTGGCGATTTCGTTCGTGCGACAAGTCGGTCAACTGTCAACTGTCAACTATCTAAAAAGGAACAAATATACAAATATTTAATGTGATGTTAAACTTGTTAAACCCGTCAGGACCTTTGGTCAATTTATATAATATAACTCAAAAAAGCAAATCCTGAATGCGGTTCCTATCTTCGTGTCAAAATGTTTTGTTCTGACTCTGATAACACACTTACTCTTTATCTTCGAATTCTGTGAGAAATGTGATGACTAAAATCCGCAATTCATAAGTTACAATCTGTAGGGTTTTGAGATAGTTTGTCTTGTTAAGGAATCTAAATAAATTTCTATCCCTCGTTTTTCTTTAATAACAAAGAAAATAATGAAAATGAACAATTTATGTATTCCTTTGCAGGACAATGGATGGGTCGGAATTGGACACTGAGTGTCTATGCCTCAGCCCTGTACGTCCTTCTTATTTTCTCGGGTCAACACTGGATGAAGACCCGTAGTCCATTCAGTCTCCGTCGAAGACTTTTAGTATGGAATATTGCACTGGCCATTTTTTCCATGCTCGGTTTTTTGAGGACATTTCCCGAGATTCTTTATGTGGTTCGGGAGACCGGATTCTATCGCTCCGTCTGTGAAAGGTACCATTTTAAGATTACTTTATTTTTTCTAGAATCAGTGAATTCATCGGTATTGAAAATATAATTGAGGATGATAGAAACGGATCGGAATTTTTCAAGTTTTTGTGACCAAGACGCCCTGCAGTGTAATGTGTCCAGTAAAGTAAGCCATATAAGGACTAACAATAGTGTCCCCCTCCCCACGCTAAAAGATTACGTCAACTTTTCTGTACTACACTGGGTTACACGTATCGTTAATAATTTGCAAGGTAGTGATCTACGGAAGTGGCAGTCTTGCATAACCCCGAAATCACCTACTGTTCCACGTGTTCTGACTCTGACATGATTATTAGACCCGTCCTTTGGAATTGGGAATATGTAGTGTCTAACGTACATATGCATAGATCGAAATGAAATTTTAGCCTTATTGAGTTGGTCTTAATAATCGTGCTTGTTTCGAGGAATAAGGAAAATAGAATTATACTGATCCAAGGCCTTGTAGTTTCGTATTTATTGAAGCCATTTACCTTCAAATATATTTTATAAAACAGCGTCGCGGCATAAGAAAAAAAATGGTCTCGGATTCATTTATCATTTTCCGTGAATACCTTGCTATATTTTCACTTGGC
>JAQGCB010002222.1:0-12085 GCA_034698835.1 Protaphorura tricampata | reverse complement strand
TATCCGCGCCTTATATGTTACACATAAGATTGCGCTGTAGGGAAAATTTGGAGCAACTGCTCTCATAACACTACTATCGACTCTTCAATTGCTCCCAAATACCCGAAACGCGTGACGGACAGACAGACGGACAGACATAGCATCCGCAATAAGTCGTTTACAACGTAGTATACTACTCGTCGCACGACTTAATAATGACATGGGTGTCTGTCGGAGTCTGATAAACGCAAATGTGGACATGGATTCGTTCGTAGGATGCATAATTATGTCATGGGAACTCTGCCTGGTACATTTCCCAAGTGCCTTATGAGAATGATAAGGCATTACATGATTACAAAATAATTTAATTGGGTCTCTCAGTCGGACTTTCTGAACAAAGCCGACCTGTTGTTCGTATAATGATGAAGTACAGTGTGATTCATAAATCATAACATGCAGAAAACATGCCCAAACATTGCAGCTCTGCTATAGTATAGTGTATAAAATATGGAAGAGTGAATTACAGAACACCCTGTACATTGCTTATTTTGCAATAAGAAAAACATTAATAATGGTTTAATTACGCAAAAGTTTTTGGAAGAGCTTACCTATCTTTGGACATGTGAATTATTTGTATTTTGTAAACTTGTACTTGTACTTCTGCACAGGTACATGCAAACAATATTATTTCCATCGAATGTGACAGAAAAAAATTACGACTTTCGTAGATTATTTGCCTTGAAGGACACTTTCTAAAAAAATTATGAAGTTGGGTTCGTAGATAATTATGTTTATTAAAAAATTCATTTGCGGTTTTAACATTAACTAAGGTCACAATTAAAAAGCATGCTAACATGAAGCGTTTGTATTCCTAAGCCTTTCTTATCAATTTTAAATTAAAACAATTAAGTTTAATTGACGGGGCGAGCGTTTCGTTATGCTAGACCAGGAAATTAAAAATCGACTGCTCTTAGCTAATTTAGCTAATTGTTTGCTGCAGATTGTGGTTAAAAATTCAGACCACACTGACGTATTAATTTCTATATACGAGAACGTAATATTTTCTATCGAATTCAGTCTTCGGCCAGAAATTCACTGCACAGAATTTTTAGTACGAACTGAAAATAACACGAAATGCGTTCAATATTCTTAGCGCTCTTCATTTGTGCAGGTAATATTGGAATAATTAAACAGAAAATATTCTGTAGAATTTATATAAATTAAACGAATAAAAAATAAACTATTTGTTTGTTTGTTTTCAGTCATAATTGGTTGGCACTCTTTGACTGTTGAAGCAGAGCGACAGAAAAGAGGATCATGTCCAGGTCAGCCATTTAATTAATCATTGTTTCCAGAAAAAAAATTGTGGCTCGAAAATTTCAAATTATTCAATTTCAAAAAATAATACACAGATTTTCTGAAAATCTGAATTTTTGTCGTTCCTAGGAATGTGTCAAGAGGACAAAGCGTCATCCTCATGTGGAACTTCCACCAAAAAATGGTTTTACAATAAGAAAGCCAAAAAATGTGAGGAATTTGAGTATGGCGGATGTGGCGGGAATGAAAATCGTTTCGGGTCTCAAGCTTTGTGTGAAAAAATGTGCAAATCAAAATGTTGATTTCAAAAATAAAAAATAAATTATGCATTTAAGTTTTACTTTGATTAATTGGACCTAAAATTACAAAATGCCAAGAATAAAAATCCTAGAAGAGAAGAGTCGTCACCTCATTGATATCAATTCAATCAAGAAATCGTTCAGCACAGAAACACATTATATTTTTATTTTATTTTTCAAAGGTTGGACTCAATTAAGGCATATAATGTTAAACTTGGTCAATTCATGTGCTTTGAGGGTTAAATTAAGGTCACTTGGCTCTATTTTATTTTTTTCAATAACAAAAGTCAAATCAAAGCTTTTCCTTTGTTTTAAAATCCAGCGTCAGAATTCCGTACTTTGTCCAATTTGACCATACTCGTCTGTTCTTTATTCAAATAGTGGAGGACGTAATGGAGGACCACGTCATAACAGTACTTGTATTCCGTCTGTAATAATTATTAATAATTATTAATTAATTAATTAGTTAATTAATTTTTATTAATTAGTTAATTAATTTTTATTAATTAGTTAATTAATTTTTATTAATTAGTTAATTAATTTTTATTAATTAATTAAAAATGACACACTACTACTAACCATATTGTCTATAAGTTGGGGTCGATGACGTCGAACGGTTTTGACGGCCGTGAAAACATCCACCTCACCGTATTGAATCACTTGTTCAATACAAGCATTCGCAGCACAGTACACTCCGGCTCGACTCCGCCCATCTCT
This sequence comes from Protaphorura tricampata, assembly GCA_034698835.1. Taxonomy (NCBI): domain Eukaryota; kingdom Metazoa; phylum Arthropoda; class Collembola; order Poduromorpha; family Onychiuridae; genus Protaphorura; species Protaphorura tricampata. Next base: position 9,773 of record JAQGCB010002222.1, on the reverse strand, counting down.
ATTGTATTTTGTATAATTTTAATTAAATAATTACGTAATAATTTCATGAGGTCCGGGGTTCTATCCCTGGACGCCGAAAGTAGTCCATACTTACGGTGAAATGACGACAATGGGTCCACGATCAGTCTTCTGTCTCCAACGTTCAACCATATTCATTAGTTCCACGAGGGAATTCGTAGATGTCGGGACTTTGTGTTCCATGGGCCAACATGTGAGTTGGAAAAATTTACATGTCTTGGGTTCTGCTTTCATTCCGGCCATGAGTTCCGTCAATGACACGATCTAGGCAATGATTAAAAAATGTTAAAAATATTAGCTAAGGTACCCCTAGTAGTGAGTACGGTTACACCATATCCAAAATTCTTACTTTTTTATTGATCCGAAACAACCAACTCTTTATATTTGGATACGTATTTTGTGCCAAGTGGTCAATTGTAAATACGGGTCCGTATTTTTTGGATCTTGTCGAATCAGGCCAGAATGCTGGGTAAGTCTGTAGTAGAAAATTATTATAATTTTGGAAGTTCGAACCTTAGCATCCGCATTTTTAATCTTAACGGGTTCACTAGTTATTTAAAAAAAATAGCAAACACTTACCGCAGACGGTTCAGGATTGCTGAGGACGACGACGGCACTCGCGTCATAGTCATAGACGAGTGACCATAAATATGAACACGTGAGTTCCAGAGGCCACTCCGTCACAATGTAACCACGTGACTGACTATAACTCTGTTCGAATTCAAAAATTAAAACATTTTCAAATTTCCAAAAATTATGTCCTATGATTTTGTAACAGTCTATGCACTCACATCGACAAAGATGGCGTTGATGTAGTCGGTGAATGTGTTGCCTTGAAATGATGTCAAGTATGGTCGAAAATTATCAGCTGTAAATTCAAAAAAAAAAAACAGTCAAAATTTTGAAAGTCAAAATATTTTCAAAATTATTTTTAAAAAAAATTGTAGGATATGTTCTTACGTGGAATGACGAGAACATCACGATTCTTATCACGATTGTCTCCTCTGTGTCCCCCTGCACAGTCACCGATGGTAAAACGGGGCGTTTGCTTACAGATTAACTGTTAAAAATTAATTGCATGCACAGAATTAAAATTTTTAATTTTGTTCTGTTTTTTTGATAATTTTTTTTGAACAACTAAAATTAAGTAATTACCAAAAATTCTCTCTGATACTCATTGATTTTCGTTTGCGGATCTTTTGCAGATTTATTTTTTAAACGTCCTGAGAGGTCAGAGACTGGAAACCATGTTTTTCTACAAATCACATACTCTTCCAGTGTATCGTAAATGAATTTAACTTGGTCCTGTATAAAAATTCACAAAAATAATTAGAATTTTTTCAAAATAATTTTTTTTTGTCTTTTCAAAATTTCTAACCAAGTCTTCGACGAGTCCTTTCCTAGAATTCCTTAATTTTTTTAAATAACCGAAGACATCCACAAGGCCATCTTCATCCAGGAGCTCCAAATTAGCATCCACTTCACAATACACACCAGATCTTCCTCCACCGTCACTAATTTAAAAAAAAAATCAAAATATTTAGGAACCACCCTGTATAATATTGCATAAAATTGGCTGACGCTGAATTCCGTACTTACTTGCAATGAACGAGCATTTGTCCTCTACGAATTTCATCATTTTCAGACAAGAGTTGACGAATTCTTCGACGGAAGTCAATGAGAGCAGTTGGAAATGGGCCAGAATGACATGGCCATTCAAAATAATGGAATTGTAGGATTTCACGCTCTTCAGAGTCCTAGAGGGGCGTTTGAAAAAAAAATAAACAAAGTTTTTATGGTCAATATATTTTGAGATTGTCAATTTTTATCGCCATCTGTTTCCAATTATTTTTACCGGCTCATTCTCTGGTCGAAATTTAAATCTACGAATGTAAAAATTGGCTAATTTTTCTTCTCTTGTGACACGAACCACAATTCCGCCGTAGGTGGCAGTGAGATCAATCGTAGGCCAATATTGGACGCACATCACCTAAAAATACAAAGAATTTTAAAAAAATGTTTAAAAAAATTTGATAATGATTTTCAAATTTTAAACAGCAACTTTTTTTAAAAAATACCTTAATAAAGTCAAATGTTTTGGTCAGCATAATAATACAGGTCACATGTTTTTGCCACATCATTCTCCAGAAATCACCGACTGTATTCTCAGACGGTCCTTGGCACACAATATAGGCATTTGGTTCAAGTAAACTCTATAGGGGGTCATCAGACAGGTCAGAGGTCAACATTAATTAATTCAATTAATTTCCAAAATATTATGTAGACACTTACATCAACATAGGAAGCGTTTATGTAATCCCCAGGATTATCCTTATCAGGTTCTAATACTACACGATTGTAATCAACTGCAACAAAAATATGTGTATTAAAATTAAAATATGCATAAAATTAAAATTTCAGGTGTATCATAATTAATTAATTGATAAATTAGAGAGAGTGCTTACATGGAATGACTTTACTATTTTGATTTTTGTCTTTATTACAAAGTTTGGTTGCGTGTCGGCAGGAATGACCCTCACTTTTACAGGCAATCTGGTCAAATACAATCAGAGTAAAATATTATTCATAGTAACATTCCGTACGAAGAATAAATGTATATCTCACTATTAGTTTCAGAGTGAAAGCGTCAATGTACATGGTGTTCCAGAAATTGCGGACATACTTAAAATTAAAAATTTTGAATGTGAGGTCACAAGGTCACAATGAATTCCTTTTCGGGTTAACCCATCATCAGATGGATTCAAATAAAACATAATTGTGGTCACACTGTGACCTAAGTCAAATCAAATCAGGCGTCAATCCAACACGGAGGTGAAGGAGAAAGTTTGCCCGCATTTTCTGGCCCATCCTGTTTGTAGATCATATGGGCCAAATATTATCATACACTCCAGATGAACATTTTCCTTCATTAATGTGTGCAAGAAAATCGTAGCGAATTTGATGACAAATTTTACGACATTCTATTCGATTCTACTTAAGAATAGAGGTAAGCGCAGTACGAGTAAAAGTAGAGTGCCGTTGAGTGACCTTGACATAGAAAATCGTTCCTCGTTAAAAAACAAAACATGTGCTGCCTTCCATCCATGCAATAGTGTATTTTTTATTTAACCCAAATTGATTTTATTACATCCTCTTCAGTTCAGTCGAAGAGACTCGACTCACAGGAGCCGAAATTTTCTTCCCTCCTTCATTTTTTTTGCACTAGCTGACTTGGTTGAATCTCCCTGGCCTTGCTCGAACTGATTTTTAAAAATAGTTTCGTTGGCCAAGATTTTCCAACGTATTTAAAAATAGGCCTCTAGCTGTGTTAAACATTTCACCTACTGACGCTCGCGTTCGCTCTTTAATCCTTCCTCCCGTCATGCCAAAAACTAAAGCTTCTCTCCGCTCATTTTATTTTGCACACAATTCGCATTCGCATTCGCAATCTCAATCCGCAGAGGAATCTTGGGAGGAATTTTGCGTGCTTTGGCTTTATTCACCTCTTTTAACTAATCCAGAGCCAGTTCTACGAGTATTATGAGCCTAAATTGAGTGGCCGTTTATAATTTCGTTTTGTCTTCCGCAGACTTGGGTCAATTCCTTTCCAAAATGTACTTAAGTACAAAGTATCTAAAGTACAAGTCCGTACCTGGAATTGGACTTAAGTACTCTTGAAATTGGAGAAAACTACTTGGGATTAGACTTAAGTACTTCTGGAATTGGATTTAAGTACTTTTGGCATTACAGATTTGGACTAAAGTACTTTCGGAATTCTAGAAAAGTACTTGTAATTGGATTTAAGTACTTTTGGAATTGTAGAAAAGTACTTGTAATTGGACTTAAGTACTTTCGGAATTGTAGACAAGTATTTGTAATTGGATTTGGACTTAAGTACTTTTGGAATTAGAGAAAAGTACTTGGAATTGGACTTTAGTTCTTTTCGAATTAGAGAATTGGACTTAGGTACTTTTGGAATTAGGGAAAGTACTTGGAATTGGACTTCAGTCCGTTTGAAAAGGAATTTGCCCAAGTCTGGTCTTGTGTAATCTCAAAAATTTTCTCCTACTATAAGGGTTCCCTATTTTCTTGACTAATGCAAGAATTCCTAAAAAAAATGTAATGTGTCTAGGCCTAGACACCTAACTCCGACACTGGATTTCCTTTGCCGTTTTCTATGTAATGTAATGGAATGGAATGGAATGGAATGAAAAGGAGGTTTGAATTTGCTTGCACGATTTGATATCAGAGGAAATGACGTGTCTGTGGCAGTAGAAGAGATCCAATCCAGACACTAACACTACACATAACAGTGGACGCGCGAAGGAAATTTTAGTGTATTTATTTGGCAAGAAAGGAAAGAATGGAAGGCTGTGCTGGTTAAATTAGTCTACAAAATGTTTACATTCACTACAAAGCAAAGTGAATGACGACGGAGAAATCCCATGCCGGCCAGGCAATGCAATATAACACAATCATCCCATTTTAATTCAATTAACACGTAGACGTAGCGAACAGGCGAGCAGGTCTGTTAATTTTCTGCACTGTAAATTCATTTCATAGGTTTTTCCTCTTCCTTAGATGATTTTATTGTGTTTATCATGAGAAACCCGCACAATGCGCCATATTCTTAAAAATAACGTAGGAAATGAAAATTCCAGCGAAAAAATATGGAAAAAATACAGGAAGTGCCTTTTGGGACACCTGGTTATTTATGTACCTGTGAAACATGAGGAAAATGCAACTAATGACTATTATGGCTCACCTGAAACTCCAATTTGTACAAAATTGGAAACTTTCTCCTCTCATCACAAATCCTTAGAAAAGTTTCTTTGTCCACAGGTTTTTTTCGAATGGAGGAAAGGAGTTTTCCATCCTCACCCTCTGCAAAAATGAGTTCATAAGTTCACATAAAAGTTGGATGACCCATAAACAGGTGAAATCTTATCGTAGGCGAGAAATCAGATTAGGTTACGGACATTGGCTCATGTGGAGTCTAGACTACGTACGCGTACGATTTAAGAGTTAATCTCTCATCTGTCGTCTAATTTCTCATCATCCGTCATGTGCGATGTGCCCACACCAAAAAAACTTAAACTGAAAGCGAATAATTTGAATTCGATATGGCTAAAATGTCGGATCCAAAAATTTCAGGTCTGAAAATTCGTTAATTTCCGTTTCATGCATTTCCGTTACGCATACGTTAAGGAGTATTTTGTTTCCGGTGTGTCATTTGTTATTTGTTCACTACCCTGTAAAATTTGGGGCAGGTGGAGTATTAATTTATTATGAATTTATTTTAGACACCCGGTTCGGGCTCTCCTTTTTAGATAGCGATTGGACGATTTCCATAGTAAATTACGCAAATATTCAATGGGAAAATCCTTGGAATGTTTGATGCGTATTTTTCCATGGATTCCATACGCATTCCGGATCCCCATTAAGCCAAGGTCTAATTTCTGTTGAGATTGGACAGCTTTCCATTAATTTAGCCTAGAGAAGGTACCTCTCGTAGCAGACTTGGGCCAAATCCTTTCCAAAATGTATTTAAGTACAAAATACCAAGTATAAATACGGATTTGTACTTGTACTTAAATACTTTTGACATTTTTTCAATGTATTTGTAATTGTACTGAAGTACTTTTCAAGTTTTGCCGAAGGATTTGTATTTGCATTTAAGTACTTCCGATATTTTCCTGATGTATTTGTACTTGTACTTAAATACTTTTCAAAAGGATTTGACCCAAGCCTGCCTAGTAGAAAGTAGTGGTTTTCAGAATGAACTTACTGATTGAAATGAACCCACTATTCAACATGGACAATTTGACTGCTTGAGGAATAGAACGAATTGAATTACTAGCTGTCCCTAAATATTTTTTCTTTGGTTTTTCAGCATCTGCAGCCCTCGTGGATGATTTTGACCTTCCATGTGATGAATGAGTTTTTTTACTCGCTGTACTCGTGGTCACACTCTCACCCCCACCAATCCTAGTCACTGTAGTGGCCACAGTACTTGAATTTGAACTCGAGGGTTCCTTACTCGTGGTTGACGTTGAACTTTGTGCACTTGGCGGGAGTTTTGGATTTGGGGTGACGTGACGCGAAAGGTCACGTCCACGGTCACGGTCACTTGGGTGAATGACCTCATGGGAAAAACTTATAGTCCTTCCCTCCATGTTTTAATTTTTAATTAGGATTTTTTAACCTTTGACCCTTGACAGGGACAAAATTTTTGTGTGGGAATTTTTTCCGCTGCTACAATCCACATCGGTTACTGTTCAAAAACCAACTGACGGGCGAGCGAAATAGAAAATATTCAAGTGAGTTTTCGTCTCGTCTTGTCTTGACGGGTTATTTTATTTTACCACCTCGTCCGTCCGTCCCGAAAACCCCGGGCCGGGTATTCTGGCTTAGCTAACCTGGGTCTAACGGGACTTTCCTTATCATAAAATGTAAATACAAAAGCCTTCACTTTGGCTGCATACTACAGTGAAATAAAACTACACACGGGAACACTACGAAACGAACACTACCTCCCGTTTCTACTCATCTCATCACCCAGTTAACAATATTCACTTTGTGTTTTGTGTCTATAGTACATGGTCCCAATTATATATGTACCAATTAGAATTGCTGAATGTGTTTGTTTAGCTTGGTGGTGCCTGATCACTCAATGATGAATTTCTATTATCAAGCGTGTGTCTGAAATGTAAGAATATCATTGGATAAAAATTCGAGCAAACACGATCAAGTAATAAAAATAAGTAAAACTAGCCTGATTTAACATCTAACTAAAATTATTTGGTTGCGAAGCCCAGGTTAGATGGTTGTGGGCAATCCACATTAGCACATTGCATATGTGCTACCCTGTAAATTTGTATGTGTATGTATGTATGTAATGTATGTATGTGTATGTAATATTAATGTAGTTTTCCTGTCGTTGGAACGATTTTCTGCGTTCTACCTTACCTTCTGCTCTTGCTCTTCTATCAATCTCTTGAGAGACGATTATTCTGTGTGGAAAGAAACTGACAAGGGAGCGTCATTGCATGTCTACCAGCATCCAGAATCGACATTTTTTTTCCTGGTCCCCGGGCATGCCCTGACCATGAATCAATCGAATTTCGTTTGTTAAAATCACAATTGTGCCTCTCAGAGGTCACGAAAGGTCATTTTCCATGCCATCTAATGTATTGTGAGAAACAGCCACCACGTCCAGGGAGGGAGTTAGATCCATTTTCACATTACATTAGGTAGCATTGAAAATGACCTTTCCTGACCTCTGAGGGCGCAATTACGATTTCAACAGACGAAATTTGATTTATTCATGGTCAGGGCATGTCCGGGGACTAGAGAAAAATTATGTGGGTTCTGGGTGCTGGTATACATGTAATGACTGTCCCTTGTGAGAGACGTAATCTAATATTGTGCTCTTAGATTCTCTTCCTCCACTTCTTCACTTCTTCCACGTCGTTTCTCTTCTAGTTTCCGACGACATGACAAGCAAAGTGAAGAGAATATGCGGTTATCTATTATTTACTCACATCAGGTGGGACGTACCTGTGAAATGTGAACACGGTGGCACAAGATCCAATTTTGGACAAAGAGATTTCATTATCATTAAAAATTTGAGTATGTATTCTCCGTCCAAATTGAATTATTTTCAAGCAAGTGCGTTGCAGTACAGTGTTAACTGTTTGCCCTTGCCGTTTTGCTATAGTGTGGTCGGAATCTTCGGATCTGGCTAGTACGACGGTGTAACATTTGTGGTACCCTGTGGAGATACAGAAAATATGAGTCCGGAACTAGGATGAGTGCAGGCAAAGGCGTGTGAATTGGAAAAGACCCAATTATGGCCGAAAACTCACTTGAGTTCTGGTCCACGGCCACAGGTGGGTCGATGGAGAGAAGAAACATCGATTTGAAGATTTCAATTCAAATGTCAAATCTCAAAGAATAATCTGGAAATCAAAATATTGAGAAACGCTTTCTCTAAATCGAAGAACTTTAATCGAACATTTATATATCGAACCTATTCTCATCCATAGTAAATTAAATGTAGGTCTGATGTTAATGTTTATTTTTATTTTCTTGAATGAGTTGAATCTTTTTTTGCAAAATCGAAACTGTTTTGCTGATTTCATCATTTTTTTGTATGCTGAAAGTGTCCAAAACGCAATTACAATGTACGAACGTTGTATCTTTTTTTTTCTGCCAGATTCGATGGAAATTATGCTTACATAATAATAAAACCTACGTACGTATGCTTGTGTGTACAAAATACAAATAATCCACACGTCCCATCCCGTCGTGTCTCTGCCAAGCCGCAAAGATAAACTCTTGCAAAAACTTTTTTTTTGTATCTCCAACAAATAATAATCTTTCTCTCATTGCAAAATCAATACAGGGTGTTTTATAAGTCACCACCATTCAGCCCTTCCACATTTTATACACTATAGCAGAGCTACAATGTTTCGGCATGTTTTCTGCATGTTATGATTTATGCATCACCATGTACATATTATCATCTTTGCACGGACAGGTCGGCTTTGGTCGGTCAGAAAGTCGGATTGAGAGAACCAATTAAATTATTTTGTAATCATGTAATGCCTTATCACTCTCATATGTCACTTGGGAAATGGAGCAATAGCACAGAGAGAGAGCTACGGAGCTACCCACGACCTAATCTTCTATCCCATGAATTCATAAATCCACATTTGGGTTTATCAGACTCCGACGCCGACAGACGTTCATGTCATTTCCATTCAGATATAAAATTTCCTAATCCGCTTCCGCTGCGCTGCTCGTTCATTCGTATGCCTATTCTGTAATAATATTTTGACATGGGATTTTTGTGCTTTCGGGTCTTAAATTGGAGCATAAGGTCACGCAAGGTAAATGTTTACATATATGGTAGTTCATAAAATTTAATTTCCTCATCAATTCCAGATCACCATTTTTGAAATTAAAATAAACATGGACTCTACCCTGATCAGGTAAGGTTGCCCTGTGTCTAAAATTGGGCCCGGCGGTATGCAATGAGCAGACTTGGGTCAATTCCTTAAATATATTTAAGTGCAAAATACCAAGTACGAATAAGTATTTCCACTTGTACTTAAATACTTTTTACATTTTTCCAAGTATTTGTAATTGTACTTAAGTACTTTTCATTTGTCGAAAGATTTGTATTTGTATTTAAATACTATTGAGATTATCCTGATGTATTTGTACTTGTACTTAAATCCTTCTCAAAAGGATTTGACGCAAGTCTGGTAATGAGTCGCCCTGTACAGTAACCGAATCAGATGCCACGGCACGTTGCACGTTCAGGTGAAAATGATCCGTCTTGATTTGGTTTGAATTACATGTAATGCATATAAATGTATAGAAATGATAAGAGAACTGGCAGAAAATGAATGTCACAGGGTTTCGGATTAAATGTCTTTTGATCGTTTTTGAATGAACCACAAACTGCGCACCTCAAAATTATAATTATACTCGAAAAAAGAGTACAGGGTGGGCCAGAAAATGCGGGCACACTTTGAGGCACCCTAGCGGTTGAACACATGGTCCGATTAACTCAGGATATGGCTTATTAGAAAGCCCCTGCGATTTTGAGTTAGGGGCAATTCATCTTGAAATCCAAAATGTTGAGAAAGGGGTCACAAGGTCACAGTCAAAAAAAATTCTGGATAACCCATACTCAGATGGACTCAAGGAAGGTAATGGTAGGGTGTCACATTATGACCTAGGTC
>JAQGCB010002221.1:0-12089 GCA_034698835.1 Protaphorura tricampata | reverse complement strand
TATCGAAGCACTTTATAATTGTAGCATGAAAATGAAACTGATGTTTGGGTTAATTACTCTCAATAGTGCTTCAAGCTGATCACGTATTCTAGACGTATGCACTTGGTCATGGTCTAAAGATTTACTGTATGCGCACATATGCAAAATTGAAGAGTTAAATCTGCTGAAAATTTTTCAGACAAAAAATGCAGAATCTCCTTTGAGCTTACTATGTACAGTATGTTGTAATGTGCAAATATGAATTGATGACACTGAATGTTAAATATTTGAGTTCTTTGATGTTCGTATTACTTGATGCTGAGGATTGAGTTACTGCAGTGCAGTGGTTTAAATAAATACAAATCAAATCATCTCGAATACCTGCAATGTTTAAATGCTCCTACAGATTTTAGTTTCTAGCGAGTTTCTTTGATTTTCTAGAGATCCTCCCGTTCTGAGAGACTTTGACAGAGAAGACGTTGTGCTCCAACTTCCCCCAGGCTACAAACTCAAAGACATCAAATGGCTAGGTGAGTTTTCACTTCATACTAAAATCATACTTTGATTTTACTAAGAAAGTTGAACAGGAGCTGTATTATAAGCTCTGGTGAGAATGCAGGCATCTTCGGCATTAAGCAAAACTGGACTAATGTTGTAACATTAAATTTTGCTGGTGTCTCATCTATTTGATATTTTTTTCATTACGCTCACTGTCAGCACAAGAAAGGCACTTGTAAAATGATTTCTAGGGTAATTATGTAAATTCGCAAAAAATTTAGTACTGCATCGAAAATGGTTGGAATCTAGTAATAATTAAATTAACCCAAGCTTTTTTTTATTTCAGCTGTCTGGTGTCGTCGTTTCACGGTAAGAGTCAATAAACTTTCTCCAACCTTTCTTCATGAGTAAATATTGAAATTTCTCTAGTTGAAGAAAAGTCTTTGATACGATTCTACACTAGATTTGGTACTCAAGTGCTGGTTCTAAATGTTTGAAATACATTCTATTAAAGTCGATATTAAATTATCATGTCGAGATTCTAATACACGTAGTCAAAGAATTGATAACTTAAGATTTTCACAAATTATGACTCCTGAGTTAAATTCCAGCGATTGTGCTCCAGTCTCAATAATTTACAATCAAATATTTGTGAACCCCTGGACGGTAATCTACGGTATTCATGAATCCAGAAACCAAAACTAGACTAGTAAAAAGTAGCGGCCTAGAATGTCTTTCACTCCTAGAGAGGAGTTTCAATTTCCCGGAGTGAGTGTATCAAATCACTGCACTGCCACAGCATCGCAGTCGCAATCGCAGCAGCTTAAATTTAAATTTGCTTACGAACCGTGCGTGCATGGCCATGAATTTGCATATAGGAAAATGGGGGGCTCTTGCTAACAACTCTGTATCAACTTTGGGCTAAAAAAGCTTTTAACAAAGGAGGCAATCAAGAGAGGACTAGAGGAATCTAGAAATCCTCTCTTGAGTAAATCTAGTCCTAATTGATGAGAGCTACGTACGTGAATTGCTTCACTATTACTTTTATACAATGCAGTAGTAGTACCATCATTACATACATGTTGGTTTCAAGTGCGAATTCCTATGCGTCAAATATCGATAAAAGTTTTTACTCGTGGGTGCGATTATAATTTATTCATAGTAAATGTTTAGTTACCTAACTATAGTAGCTGCACAGGATGCAAAAATATATCTGTACGCGGAACACACGAGGTCAGATACTATCAGAATATAATTAATTGTACTGTTTTAGACATGAAGATGCTTTTTGTCTTTAATTACGGTAATTTATGCCCTTCAAATGAAAATCCACCCACAGATTTCAGCCAGGCTCCAATCATGGAATCGAAATTTGTGTACCAACTTCTTATTGCAAATAATTTGGCTAGTGTCTCCAAAATGCAATTCAATTCAATTGGCTTACATATTGCATACAGTACTACAGTTTGCATGTTCAAATGATTTCTAACTTGAACACTAGGAAGTTTTGGTGGAGTAAACGTGCGTAGTAGACGACACGATCGAATAAGGACTTTGGACTAATGTTATTTATTTTATCTATGTATGTTTTGTTTTTGTAGGGAAACAAACATTGTAAGTGTAACTTCAAGTTTTAAGAGATTTAAGCCAGGATTAGATGGTGTTGTCTCCTAGTTAGAGAATGAATGTGTTTTTAATGATGATTACTCTGTTGGCGTGTCTAAGAATTGAGAGGACACATCCATTCCATGCAAAGGCGTTGGTGTAGTAGATTGTTAGTATATTAGTTTAACACTTTCATTGTCTTAACTTCATTTCGTTTAAAGGGATTACTGCTCATGACAGGCTCAACTATGTAACTTCCTCTCAAAATCCGACAATAGAATTAAATTGTGTGATGGCAAATTATTGGGCAGCTTGTTTCTGCTAGCAGCTATGCGATGAGTAAGATTATTTTTTAAGAATTCAACCCAGTTTTTGACTTATTGGACAAGAAATTCACTTGCGACACAAATACGCATTCGGTTATTCAGAAAGAGATTTCGGACGTGACAAGAAATCAATAATAAAAATTAAAAAATGCCTGATCCGTGTGAACCTCGGTTTCCTAACAACTCCTTTGTCGGCAAATAAAACTAAAGAGGTTAATTTAATCCATTACTTCCTATTGTACTGGGTGTCCGATGCCGAAGTCTTAGAACTTAGAGATAGGTACTTTTACTTTTAGCAGAAATATTTATGAGCCCACTAATTGGAAAGTCAGCTAACCATGACTGCCAGCCACAAAGTTCCGTCTATGTATAGTTTATTTCTTTCCAATAATAATTTTACTACAACTCATATAATTTTTACTACTCAATAAAAAGATTCCTTCTTAAGTGCTGAAGGTCACGAGTGTCCTGATGTGGTGTTTTACATTACATGCCAACAATTAAAATACATTCCCGGTTGAGGTGAGGTTGCATCCTCCGGAGCGGTGCTGTGTTGGAGGTACTTTGGGTTAATATTTTTGGTTCGTGTATTTGTTGGCACGACACACACGTTGTGTGTAAAAGTGGTCTGGACCTCCCAAGGGTACTTTCACGACCACACAATTCTTTGAACAACAATCTTGACTCGTGTCACAAAGTTTACCGTTGGCGAAACAAATCTGAAATTACAAACAAAAGTTTTTATAAAATACTCGCATTTAACGAATAATTAAGTAGCTAAATTTTACATCCTGGCTATGATCATCTCCAGGTGAGACTGGATAACCTCCTCCTCCTCCATAATCAGGTTTTGCTGTTGCGGCAGTCGGCTTAATATTTGAACACTCGGCCTGATAAACTTGACATGCGGCACAGTTCATATTGAGTTGTCGACACATCCTTTCAATATTTTGTCCAGAGACAGGAGCAAGAATTAAAATCGTGAGAAAAAAGGAAGCCAAACCCCACCTATGTAAACAGACGAATATAATTGAAATTTTTTTTATTAATTTAATAGTTAATTAACTAAAAGACCATAGTCGATCTGAGATTACCGTGTCATTTTTGTTCAAAAATAATTAACAAGAAAAAACAGAGAATTAAGAGTCCTGAGATTATTTCTGAGGATTGGGCTGTTAATTTTGTAGTTTGTAAAATAGGTTGATTTCCTGTGTGCTTGGAGATCACACTCTTCACTTGAGTTGGTAATTTTTGAATCTGAGGAAAAAACTATGCTTGTCCGATTATTAATGGTCAGGATGGAATTGATATTTAAGTGAAAATGCAATTGTGTTGAGGTATCGTAGTGCGTATTTAAAAAACTAATTTCTTATCATTATTTCCGAACAATGACACCGACGTACGTATGTTTGTCCATGGGTCCACTAATAGTGATTTAATGACCAGTGGATCTGTAAGTTAATGCATTCGCATTGGTCACTGACGATTGATGAGTTCAGATGTGAATATGACCACGACCAGTAAGTGTGATTACATTTGATTACAAGAGTCAGATTCGTTAAAAAATAAACAAAACAAATACACACCTATCTCAAAGTCAATGAACTGTTAATGTGAAGACACGATTTTTTTCCAAATTCTCAAAGTCTTTCGGACAATACTTCTTGTAAACATCTCAATTCTGTACTACGGTCATGTGAGAAGGTAACTGATCTCTGAAAGCTTGAGCATTAAAAATTCATTATTTTTCAAAATGGCATCCGATTTAACCAAACTAGTGTTTTTTTGGTCTCAAACAGCCAATTTCAATAAACAATATGCAGGTCTTGGAAATATAGATGAAAAATTAATTTTTGCCCATCTTATACATCATATCCCAAAACTAGCCGTATGAAACCTGGATATGGTGCTGATTAAGTAATAAAATTTTTGATGAACCTTTAATTAAGATAGGGTTGTAATTTTCCCTGACCACTACCACCGCGATGTATTTCTGTCCATAGATTTTGGGACTTTCTTTCTTTCCACTCGTTGCCTCCCATTCTTCATTTTCTGTTCGCCCACGGCCCACACATGTCATCAATTTTTTGGATCGTAATAATTTTTCAAATGTATCATTTGATTTCAACGGAGCGAGGGACAGATGTAAGTCGGTCAGGATTTTGGTTTGCTTTTGGGTTTGGAGCTCAGATCTCTTCGTTTTCATCGTACATAGTAGTATTTTTGGAAAAAAAGAAAGTAGTATGAAGAGAAAGAGAGAGAGAGAGAGAAAGACATCTCATTGTTCGCGGGTTGGTGAGTTTGTCTCAAGTTCACAGAACTGGAAGGAATCAGAGAAGTTGAAGGGAAATGAAAGAAACGGGTGACGGGACACCCCTCCTAGCACCCGAATTTTTTTTCCTTTCTATTTTTTTTTCATACTTTATAGAGTCCCAGAAGTAGTAAGTTGTTGGAGTCTATGAAACTCAAGAACTAGTACAGGGCGGGACATAACAGTTCGATCCTTGTCCAGAATTTAATGTGGAATAGTAGTTAAAAAGTTTAGAATGTAAACCATCTTGATTGAAAACACAACCGGCTATTCAAATTATCTACAAAATGTATATCTCACTATTTTTGGCACCGAATTGGTTGGACTATGAATTTGTCATGTGATGAACCGCAGTGTAGTAAGTAATGTTGAAGAAGGATTGGAGAAAGCTGCTTTCTCCGCTATTTGATGAATATTTCATGGCGGCACGTTTTGTCTCAATTTCTCTGGATTGGGCGGATACTCCTCAGAGTTCGTTTTCATGTTCCTTCACCAAGACAGGGTTTGGATGGGGGAGGGTTTGGTTCACACACAGGCACACACATACACTCATGTGTGTATGTGTATGTGTCCCAAACCTAATACCCCGGGTTTCGGGGTATTAGATCTTATACCCGTCGATAAAAAAGAGAACGGGCTGTTCTCCGGACCGAAAAATGAGATTTCAGCTCTCTCAACCGTTCCAACATATTATATCTCATGTTGGACTCCCATTATATTACATTACGCTACGTCATTACATCCCATGGCTTCCTTCTCTTTTTTTTTAAAAGGAACTTGTACCATAGACTGAAGCCCAACTCCACTCCTTCATTTTTTGATGTTGATTGTCATACATACTCTTCTATACAACTTCATGGAGTATTTTGTTATATCTTTGATATGTTGCATGCACTGCATTTTCTAAAATCAGACTTAGCCAGGGTGGTTCATAGACGTTCAACCCAGAAGGCAATTTTTCCTGCTCTGACCAATATTACTGTGCATTATTCCAAGCAGATGAACCACCCTGTATGTAATGTGAATGGATTCCTGATATGACTCCATTTTATCAATCTTTGAAATTTATCCGAGTATTGAGAATTTATCCTTCTAACAATATCCATTTCTGTAAATTCGGAGCGCTTAGTGCTTATTTTGCCAGGAGACATTCTTTGACTGACGATGAGTGAGTGAGGTCCTCGGGTTATGACTGACATGAATATTTGCGTGGGCAGGGGCAGGTAGATCTCAAGAACTCAGTCAGAGATTGAAAATATGTATAAATAGCTTGGGCTAAACAACATTCTCAGGTTGCAGGTGGGTGTACAAAAGTTAGAATTTAATAATTGAGTCCTGGCTAGGAACAAGTTTCTTTGAATTCTGAGAAATTGAATCCGATAAGCCTCCGCAGTAAGTTCCTCCAGGAAATGTTTTCGGGAATTTAATATACGCACGATAAGGTAAGAGGTAGAGAGTGCCGAGTACACAGGTACTTGAATGGTCTCAACTACCAGGGACCATTCTGTCCAATAATATTCTCATATGTACAGAGTTATGATGTCAGATATTTCATACATTGCTGAGCCAATATATTAGGTACCCGGAATAACAGCACCGATTCCAAGACAGGATAAACAATTAAATATTAGCAACGAACACAATAGAAATAGCCAAGAAGAACTACACTATAAAAATCATATTCATGTAAAGCAGTCACTAAACAGTGCAGTGTCTCTCAGAGAGATCCAACCCTTAGCATATTGAGACAAGATGTAAATGTACAATCATCCTAGAGTTGGCCGATATTTTCTTAAGCATGAAACATTAGGTGTAAAAGTCAATCATTCGTCAAGTGAATATTTTGCAGCGTCATAGAATTGCATAACAATTTAGTTTACCACATACGAATGGGATTTATTTCCTTATGATTTACTCTTTTGATAAAGGCAAACTACATTTTTTTTTACAAAATTGTAAGATTAGAATTTTTAGTGAGGGACTTTCACTTCATACTTACATATTCAATGTGGGTGAAATCCCTTATTTCTAAAATCTTCCAGTGCGGTCGTAGTCGAGATTCCATTGAGAGTTTTTCAATGAAAATTTTTGTTCACCTGTCTGCGGTAAGCAAATTCTGTAATATAGCAGTGTGCTATGCTGGAGTGCGAGAGTGTAACAGGAGTAAGCCTAAAAGATTGAATTTATTTGAGCGAAATTGAAAAGAATTACACCCACTCACATTCTAAGAATAATTCAGCAACTTTTCAGTTTCTTCGAAACCAAAAGGATCAACTAACAATGTAAAATAGATGCAAACTAAAAACATCTCCAGAAACACCCACGCGTATAGTTTTCTTGATCCGCAATATGTATGTTAGCAATTCACATACAACGTTAACCTCGAAAGGTTACATTTCATCATTTCAAAAGTTCCATTTCAATATTATGGTGACAAGCACGCAATCCTACCTGTATTTTCTGATCTAAACACTATTAGACTTTGTGGATAAATAATTTGGAGATCTTGGAGTTTAGTCTTGGTTTAGGGTTGGTTGGATTCTATTTAATGAAAATTAATCTGGTCCACGTGGAGAGAGAGAGAGAGAATCTTGGTTTAGTGTGTGCATGTATGTTCTTTCCTTGATAATGGAGGCTATCAGATAGATTTTTCATCTCAAATTGGCGTCGTCCTCGCGACGGCACTCTCTCAAGTGCCACTTGTCACCGTCTTTCCCTCTCTTCTTCTCACACTCCGAACCCGAACACACTGAACCCCGGGTAGTCTCACAAGGTAGTCTCTCCTCCTGTACATGTAAAAAAAATTAAACTCATTTAAAGTTACTTCTGAACTTTTCATGCAATTTTTGAAATTTTCTAAATTTTTCTGAACACGGGTGTCTTTTGAGGTTTGAGTTCAATCTTGGAAAGCCATGTTGGATGAAATGCTTCAAAAAAACTCTAACGGTGAACCGAAACTGTGTCAATAGACTGAATAGAAATTCGCTCTAAAACTTGCAATATTATTAGTTAGTTTTACATTAAGACTAGGTTCCTTGTAAATCTGGATAGGATAGTCTATTTTCTTCACTGTAAACTGCAATGCGGCGCTTAGAAATGAACGTAGGAATGAGCGGAGTGAAGTGTGTTGGCTTTTCTCTCCGTACTACTACACTACTTTCTCCTAAAATCCCCTTGATGAGAAATACTACTACTTGCTATGAATGTGTGAAGAAGAAAATGAACTGAAACTAAATACATACGAACGAGTTGGAAATAAATTTTAAAGTGAAAACTTTGGAATAGACGACTCACTAAGAAAGAAATTTAAGCACGCACGCACAGGGTGTCTTGTTCTGGTAGTGTATAGAAAAACGTGATTAAAAAGAAAGGGTTTGGGTGACATACTTAAACTCGGATCTTAGGACGAGGCTAGAGCCCGCTAGAACGAAACTGGTTGTACAGTACTGAATTTTGTAGTCCGATTTCTAAAATTGGAAACTTTCTGAAATGCACTGGCTAATGATACAAAATCTAAACTATTAATTTTCTAGTGCTTAAATGATTATTTTTATTTCCTCAGGTGAATTTTGGAGAAGTACACATTCCATCCACGTTGGATCCGCCTCAAAGAAAAATTCTTCCTGAGTTCAAACGCTTAGCTCATGGGCTGAGGTCAGGAAACATTACGATCCTGGACTCAAAAACTTTCTACATTCCTGCTCTGTACTATGATGGAGCTGGGCCAGATGCTTACTTTTGGGTTGGAACAGGAAGTCAACCACATTCACAAGGAAGAAAAATTCCAAATGAGAAGGGGAGGTCAGTGAATGTTTTAAATAATAGAAATTAGAAAATAGTGTCGATAATTCAGATTTCATCGCACATTTTGAATGGAGATGAATTTTAAAATGGCGCAGCTTGCTTGCGTGGCTAGTGTACATTTTTTCTATTCTGAAAGTCTCTATTATAATTCCGAGTTTAAGTTTAGCTATTTGATTTGGTCAAAATTTAGTACGGATGTCCTGCGTGGCTATGAAGGAGAGGACATTGAAGTAACATTACCGTCCGATCTTACTGTTTTTGACATCGACTGGATTTCGATGTGGTGCGTTAAGTAAGTCGAATCAGGTTTCTAAAATGCTTTCTATTGTATTCATTCACATTCTCAACAGTTTCCTAATCATTTCTTGACTTTTATTGAAGATTCAAACAAGACTTTGGCTACGTTACAATTCCAAAGAATCTGAACGTTCCACCATTCCTGGGTCAATATAGAACTGCAGTAAGTTTGGTTTAATTTTGTTGTGTTACAATTCGCTACTATATTCTGCTCTGTAAATTTGCTAAAACTATGGTTGCCAGTCTATATTTATGCTTTAATTTCTAAGCAAATTATTTTGTCTTGTACGTAATTCATCGTTTAATCTTTCACACACGCTTACGTTCAGCCGAGTTTCGGATATTTTCCGCCGAGATCACACACGACACATAGACCACATTCAAGGGTAAGGGCTGCTTTGCCTTGGACTTTTTCTTCTGTTCCAATATTTCTCATTAAATAAAATCTTTAGTAAATTCCTTTAGGTTTGTGGAAGGGTTTAGAATTACAATGGTAGAATTAGAATTACAAATTAAAGTTAAGAAATAATTCTTAACTGAACTTTAATTTTTTCCCAAAGCAACATGAGAAGAAGAATAAGAAGACAACGGAGTTTCGGAATTGTAAGGAACTTGCGTTCTCAAATCAGGATGGACGAAAGATTCAAATTCAATGGGAAAAAGATGGAGAAGATGTTAAATTTAAAATCACAGCCAAAATTAAGGAGGAACAATATGTTGCACTAGGTAAATATATATTCATACAATTCTGTGCATATTATATGCAATAACGTGGCCGTGTCCTGATGGTTCTTGAAGAAAATACAATTATACGTGCAATTTGTCATCCATGGGTTACAAATCACACGAATACATAACTAAATGTTTAGAATACCTTAGAAAATGTTAAATTTGGATTATCAGTGTTTTTTTAGATACACTGCAATGACTTATAAACTAATCTCCCTAATCGCAGATGAACATTGTGAAGGTTGTCCGTCTCAGACTAATAGGAATTCCAAGGAATACCTCTAGGGAAATGAACGGGAAAGTAATTTCTGAAATTAACCAAAGTTTTCCTCCATAAGCTGTGGGCTAACTTTTCACTCTAGCTTCCCCAAGTTCTAGTTGGTATAATCAAATTAATCAAACCTGTAGAAAGTTTATATCTGAGCGGATGAGCGTTCATTCCGTTTTGTGAACTATTAAGAACTCAATACTGTTGAACTTTGGTGAGGAAATGACAAGGGATTGTGTAAGGAGAAACTAGGCCATTGTACGAATTGCTTGAGCTCGAATTCGAAGCAGTAGTGCGTGTGCACAAATAGTAATTCGACACTCGTACTGTACGTGAAAACAAGTACAAGGATAAGGTCACACTTGGACATAAAGGAATGATTTAAAGAAATTTGAACTTTCTCTGAAGTAGAATCAGAATTCACATGGTTTTCTCTCTTATTACTTAATCTTGAATGTCAAATCTATTTTAAGGATTCATCTAATGCATCCTACGCACTACGTGTGTACTAACTTTAATTTATTTCAAGGTTTCAGTCCTGTGAAAGGACGAACAAAAATGGTGGGAGCGGACGCTGTCGTCATTTACTACACACCGAATGAGAGGAAGAAATTCCATGCTGAGGATTACTTTTTAACGGCACAGTCACAGGTACGGAATTACAGAGATATTATTCAAAATCTATAAGATTTTTTTTAAAAGTATAAATATTTTGGTATAGTGTGATGGGAAAGATGGAGCTTGTCCGGATTCCAGAATAAACGGTCAGAACGATGTGACAGTCATCACAGGTGATCGGCGAAACGGATTTACAACAGTTCTCTTCAAACGACCGATTAAAGCTCGAGAGGTTAGAAAATATGAATTGAGTATTCTTTTTTGAATCGAGGCAGTGATAGCAGGCGAATTTATTATTAAAAATTATTGTGTTCATCAACATTGCAAAAAGGAAACCAAATGTTTAAAGAGAAAGTGGACTTTCTCCTGGCTTCAGAACTAAGAACTTTATAACCATTTGCCACAGTTGTTCTTACACAATTGATTTTGATGTTATTTTCAGTCTAAATACGACATTTCATTGGACGAGGAAACGAATATAATGGTTGCGATTGGAAATCTGAACAACCGGAAGGAAGCACATTACCATTTTGGAGAAAGAACACCTGATTCGGGTAAGATCTTTAACATTTTATAACGTGAAGATTTTGGTATATATATATAGTAACGAAGACGGGACCCACAATTTTTGGACCAAATCTCCTTTTTATACATTAAAGCCATTAGATATAACTGTACTTTCATACAGGAATATATTTGTCAAAAGTTATGTTTAATCTCAATTATGCTTTCTCCACTTTCCAGAGGACATTCGAATTTCAGTCCACAGCACTGATGACCACACTTGTCTTCTGGGAGACG
This sequence comes from Protaphorura tricampata, assembly GCA_034698835.1. NCBI lineage: Eukaryota > Metazoa > Arthropoda > Collembola > Poduromorpha > Onychiuridae > Protaphorura > Protaphorura tricampata. The sequence goes on along the minus strand of JAQGCB010002221.1, from coordinate 853 downwards.
ATTTCCCAAACATGAAAAGTTCAGATGAGAACAAGATAAAACCTTGGCCACCGTCCATCATTGAAGGGGCCACAAATTTTACTGCCAGAATAGGACCCACTGGAGGGAAACGGGGTTATTCTACCATCACGGGTAAGCAAGTTATAGCTTTTAATAGCGAAACTAGAATTTACATTTCCTATTGGTGAATGCCAAAAGCCTAATAATAATTTTACTCGCTATTCGTATTCATGATAATTTTCTTTGGATTTTGCTTCTATTCGTGAAGGATTCGATTTAGTGAAAGGTAAGGTTATGTGCTCAATGCGGAGCTCCACTAATAATTAGACACAAGACCTATTCAAAAATTTTCAAAATCTGACATTCTACTTGAAAACAGTATGTAACTAGAAATATTTTGAACAGGTCAACCATCTTGGGGAATCGCCTGGTACATCAATGACATGTTAATTCCAGAGATTTATGTGGAGCGGGGTAAAACGTACAACTTTATCATCGAAGGAGGTGACAGAAACTTTAAGTTAAATAATTTGAGAATTATAGAATATTTTTCTTAAAATGACAATTGTACTGGATGTACAGGGGATGACCCTAAGAATCCTGCCCGTTACCATCCACTGTATATTACGGACAGTGTTGAGGGTGGATTTGGACAGGTAAGTACTTTTAAGTATTAACTAGTATTAATCTTATATTAGTAAATATTAGTATTAATCCACCATAAGATCCAATCTAAAAATTAAAAGTACCAGAATGTGTGCAAGAATTGACCAAAAATGTATATTTTTATTTACAGAAAAAAGAATACGAGCAAAGACAACAGAAAGTATTTGCTGGAGTTTCGTACGACTCT
>JAQGCB010002220.1:0-12092 GCA_034698835.1 Protaphorura tricampata | reverse complement strand
TTTACCACGCACAGGTGGCGCTTACTATTACTGAAATTATTATCGCTACTACATACAATTACAATTCACTTTCAACATTCTCCCACCTTATTTTGTGGAAAACAAAATCAATTACATGAAATTAAATTAAATGTCAAAAGGTGAAGATTTCTTAACAACTCTTCCGTATCGTGTACGAACTTCGGATTCTTCCTTCTCCATCTTCTTTGATACTTGTACTGCCTTTTGTCTTATTTCCGGGGAAACGGGAGGGGTTTCTTCAGATGATACTTCCAAGGGGTAAAGACGTTGAATGGGTCGAAGTAGGAATCCAGTTGACGTCTTTACTCGAGCCACTCGAACTTTCCCATCTTTTCCTGGCAGTAATTCCACAATTCTCGCCATTGGCCAATTCAATCTCTTCTTATTGTCAGCTCCAACGAGAACAACTTCCCCAACAATTAACTCCGGAGACTTCGTACATTTTCCTCTGTGCACAAGTTGGGCCAAATATTCCTTCCTGAATCGCAATCGAAACTCTTCTCTCAATTTGTTCAGTTTCTTGTAAGAACTTCGTAGCTCATCCGCACCCAATGCTTCTGCTTCAGGGAAACTTGATTCTTGGACATCTTGGATAAACATGGCTGGTGTCAGGGGTATGAGATCATCCTGATCTTCTGTGACATAGGTCAAAGGTCGGTTGTTCATCACAGCCTCTGCTTCACACAGACACGTCTCCAATTCTATGTAGGTGAGCTTCTGATGTCCCAGCATTCTCTTCAGGATATCTTTTAATGAACGAATCAGTCGCTCCCACCATCCTCCCCACCATGCTGCTGTTGGCGGGTTAAATCTCCATTGGATTCTGTGAATTCGGGTATCTCGTTCAATCCTCTTCCAGTCCAATTTCTTGAACACATTCACGGACCCGACAAAATTAGTCCCGTTGTCGCTGTAGATTTTAGTTGGTCTGCCTCTTCGACTGATGAACCGGTACAAGGCCAGTAGAAAGGCATCCGTGGATAGGGAATTGACCAACTCCAAATGGACACAACGGTACACCGCACAGGTAAAAATAACAATCCAAGTTTTATTCCGATTCTTCAAATAAAGTGGACCAGCCAGATCCACTCCAGTAACTTCAAAAGCCTTGGCTGTCTTCACACGGTCTTCGGGCAAAGGTGCTTCAGGGGCACTGGGACTCTTTCCTCCAAACCGTCTGCAGATCACACAATTCCTCAGAATCTTCTGAATTGTTCTTCTTCCTTGCAAAATCCAGTACTTTTCACGTAATTTACTCATCATGAACTGAACACCCGCGTGATGACAACTCAAATGAGTTTCTCTGATTAATTGTTCAACTATTGGGTGACAGCTGGGTAACAGAATTGGCTTTACAAAATGTTCAGTATCGTCACAGTATAGGAGTTTCGTCTTCACATGGTAAATTCCATCTTTCTTTTCAACCCGTAATCCACCAATGACCCCATCCTTTGGAATAAAAACTTCATCCTGAACAAACTTAAGAACAATTCTTTCGGCAGCTTCAATTTCTGTTCTCTTAAGGTCACCGTCTTCAGTATTTCTTTTTCTTAGCTTGTCCACAAATCTAAGAATCCAAGCGACGAGTCGAATATTTTTGGTATATGAAGAGTATTTTTTAACATACCAAGGAATCTCTGCCTCTGTGTTGACCAGAACGGTAGAGATGATCCTCTTCTTTTCGGACAAAACTGCCTCTTCATCAACATCTTGAGTCCCAACAGGCCAATCTTGTGGAGGGCGTTTTAGCCAATCCGGTCCCTCCCACCATTTACTCTCCAGTAGAAAGGATGGTGAACATCCACGAGAAGGCAAGTCCGCTGGATTCAAGACCCCTGGAACATGTCTCCAATCGTCCGAATTGGTCAGAGCACAGATTTCTTTGACCCGATTTCCCACGAAGGTTCCCCAGTCATCATTTCTCTTGATCCAGGCCAGCGCGGTTGTTGAGTCACTCCAAAAAATTGTTGGAACTTCATCCAATTCTAATGCTTTCTTGACAGATGATGTGAGTCGGGCTGCTATAGTGCAAGACAAAAGTTCAAGTCTAGGTATTGTTACCTTCTTCAAAGGAGTTACTCTTGTCTTTGCCTGTAGCAGTTGAACGGAAACCACATCATCTTCTTCTGTTCTTAGGAATATTGCCGCGGCGTATGCATTCTTACTTGCATCACAGAAACAATGGACTTGGAAATGTTCAGGGTTAGTCACACCGTTCGTTGAATTCCGGGGCACTTCTATTTTTGACAAAATGGGAGCCTCTGACCACCACTTCCGAAACTCATGGCTCAAATCCGTCTCTAACTCTTCATCCCAATCCGACTTTGCTGCCCAGGCTTTCTGAATCATCAATTTTGGGAGTAGTAGGGATGGACATAAAATCCCCAGAGGGTCATAAATCTTTTGAACTAATGACAGAATTGTTCTCTTACAAATCTTCTCTGGAATTTCTGGTGGTACAACACAGCTGAGCACATCTTTTAGTTTATTCCATTTGAGGCCGAGGACAAGGGTCATTGGATTCTCTTTTGTACAGTTTTCCTTCGGAAAAGTACGCTCCCACTGTCTCAGCTCCATTTTTCCGTCACCCATGATACTGGTCCCACCTTCCTTGAATTCATCATAATCATCGTACGTATTTACTGAGGTCACGCAATTGTCTACGTACAATGACCTGAGGAGTTTTCTGGCTATTTGGGTTTTCTCCCCAGTCACATTTCTAAGATGAAAATCCAAAACGGCAGCGAGAAGGTACGGGCTACAATTTACACCAAATACCACTCTTCGATGACGATATTCTTTGATTTGACTTCTTGAAGAATCCTCCCACCATAAGAAACGGAGGAAATCTCTATCATTGGTGATGACCTCAATCATTTGAAACGCCTTACGAATGTCAGAAATGACCCCAATCTTCTTCTCCCGAAATCTCAGTAGAATGGACGGGATTAATTCCATTTGATTTGGGCCTTTCTCCAGACAATCGTTCAGGGAAGGAGACCTTCCAGTCTTACAAGAGGCATCAAAAACCGGTCGTACAGGCGTCGTCAAACTCTCTGGCTTAAATACTGGGCGGTGCGGTAAATAATGGGAGGGTTTTCTTATTTCATCATTCGGGACCTCCTCAATTATTCCTTCCTTGAGCCAAGAATTAAATATTTGATCATAATTTTCATACTCGCCTGTAGACTGTAGTTTTGCTGTAGCTGTGACCAATCTTTTCTCAGACACATTCCTATTATTCGGGATTTCTTGTGAGCCATTGACCCAGGGAAGGCTGACAGAGTAGCGTCCATCATCATTGCGAGTAACAGTCTTCAAGAAATATTCTTTTGCTGCTAGCTCATTCTCTTCTTTGGATTTACTCTCAGCCGAATCAGTTATGCCAATAGTTTCCAGTTTCCACAATTCAGGAATTGTAGCATTGGCCACATGCATTGTGGTAATAGTCATTGCTATATTGTCTTGCTGGATTGGTAATTTACCACTGATCGTCCAGCCAAGCACTGTTTCCATTGCAATCAGTCCACTTTTCAGTTTCTCAACTCTACCAGTCAAAAAGTCACCATAATAATCACTGCCGACTAAAATTTCAATGTCAGGAATGTCGGAGTGAAAGTCGTTAAGGGTAATTCCCTTCTGTTTCAGTTCATTAAGCCACGGACCACGAGTAATTCGAGGAAGAGTACCGCACACGACTTCTTCATCCAATGCTTCCAATTCTTTCTTCGCCTGACCATTCAAGCTCTGCAGCTGGATAAGATACTTGTTGTGATTCTTGGTACTGGTCACCGATCCTCCAAACAATGCTTGTTTAATGTTCACTTGTCCAATGGGACTGTAGCTCAGCTGTTTGGCAGTGGACTTTCTAATATAGGACTTCTGGGACCCACTGTCAAACAACAATCTCACTATACGGTCATTGCCCTTCCCAATGGCACGAACCACCAAAGTTTGCAATAAAACTTCACTCGTACAGTTCAATGTAGTTGCTACAGTTTCTGTTTCTTTGACCTCTGGGGTCTTCTTGGAGACTGTGTGAATGTTTGGGCACATTATTGTGTAGTGCTTCTTATGACACACATGACACTGCACAAAAATCTTGCATTTCTTCGACGAGTGACCCGGTTTCAAACAAGAGTAGCAGGCATTTTTGGTTTGGACTTTGGATTTCTTTTCTTCCAAACTGAGTTTCACTCCACAGTCCCTACTCTCATGAGGTTTATCACAAAAAATACAAGAATGACCCTGACCTGAGAATAATCCTGCAGCAGTTGGAAGATCTTCACTGTTGGCTTGATACTTGTTCTTCGACTGACCCTTTGATTTGTTTTCACTTGAGTTGGTCGCGAAGCCAGTGCCAACCAGAATTCTCTGCTCCTCACTTTCAACTTCATGCTTGAGGAATTGCATCAAATAATCCAACTCACTTTTCTGAGGATTTTCACCTGATCCATCTTTAGCGTAGAGAGGACTTCTCTGCCAAGCAATTAGAATTTCTTCCGGTAGACTGGACTCCACCATTGGGTACAAAAATTCAGCGGATTGTTCCAAGGTAATTCCCAATGATTCCAAAGCCCGTAAATGGGATTCTAACCGGTCGTACATTTTTGACAGTGTCACTTTCTCTCTTGATTTTGCGTTGGTGAGAACCATCTTGAGCAGCTCCCTCACGTACACTTGACGTAGCAATTTTTCTTTTCCAAAGCGGTCCTTCAAAGCGTCAATTACTTTTGGATAATTACCAGCCGTTTGTGGATAGCTCTCTACAAGTTCTCTCGCCCTTGTCCCCACTACCATTGACTGAACTAGGTACTGAAACTTGTCACTGGCGTGGAGACTTTCATCTTCATGGATTTTTTGAAATTGTGACCAGAAACTGAGCCACTCCGTCAGATTGCCGTCAAACTTCTTAATCTCAATCTTCGGGAGCTTGTAATTTCTCTTGTTCTCAGAACTGGACACCGTGGTACTGGTTATGCTGGACGCTGGACTGAGTGACCGGTCACGGGGATTCAGGATTTTGTTCATGGCAATTTTATTCTTCCTGATCTTGTCACGGTACTCTTCAATTGCAAGACTTTCTTCCTCGTGCTGTTCGTCAGTACAATCAATATCTAATAAGGCTTCAATTACCTGCTGGTCCAGTTCAGTTACGCTGTCCAAGAGTTCGTCTAATTTTTGACCTTTTTCTTGTAACACGTCTCTGTCAATTTGGTCACCAGCCAGGATGACTTCCACCTCATTGATTGTCCGGGTAATGGATGCACGAATCGGTTTTCTTGCCTTTTTCAAACGTTCCATCTTCAATTAATTTCTTGAGCTCCGCTGAGACGTAATTTTCCGTTAGTAGTCGTCAGTGGATTCTTCTCAAGAACACAAAACTTCACGTGTCAATCTTTATAGTTAATTACGTCAGGGGTCACCAAAATGTTGAGGGCGTCTCCTTCTAACCGAAAAAGATCCTCTAATATTTCCAATTTCTCCTCTCTTTCACAAAAACCCTAAAACTGAAATATATTCTCGTGAATGACTGAATAAACTGCTTAGACTGAGTGTAAAATGAACCACTAACTCAACTAATTAGTTTAACTGAAAAGAAACAGGACTTCAACAATTATCTCTCGTTTTCTAAAATCCCTTTGATTTATTTTCTGACCGTTGGATCGTAGACAGAACAAGAGGTCTATTCAGGTTGACACGTAAAAAGCTTCTAGAACAAAATCGAATATTCAACGAACTTATTCTCTCAATTTTCCACACCACGCTCAAATTATAATACATTTTTACCACGCACAGGTGGCGCTTACTATTACTGAAATTATTATCGCTACTACATACAATTACAATTCACTTTCAACACTGACACTTCATTCATTATATCGTCATTAAATTGCAATGCAAAAGTATACTTAAATGTGTTATTCAACGGAGACTAATATCGAATTTCCAATCGATCTGTATATTTTATTCAAAATATAATCAATAGTCTTGCCTACAATTAAACTAAACATGTCGTCCAAAGTAAAATAATTAAGAATGGTTTCTGTCTTGAAACACGATTCTGTGTGATATGGGTGTGAGGACTAATCCACGTTGTCCCTCCAATGTATGTTTTGGCTCATCCTTTGGGAATACAATCTTCAATTGCTGAACAATATTTGTTAGAAATATAAAGAATTCATCCTTGGCTGTTGTTTCACCCAAACACTGCAAATAGTCAACAAAAAATGATTTAGTAAAGCCCTTTCATACATAGTTTGAATACTTACTGTATTGTGCTTACCTGTCTCTTTCCAACAGAAAATGCAAGAACATTTGGATTTTTTGAAAATGTCCCATCGGATGAAATGAATCTTTCAGGTCTAAAATTGTTTGGATCTCCCCAAATAGATTTAGAGAAATGGACTGCAAATAAATTTGCAAAAATCATCGTATTCTTAGGGAGTGTGTAACCCTTGAACTCAACATCTTCCGAAGTTGCATGGGGAACACCTATGGGTGCCAATGAGGCCATTCGGTGGACTTCAAGCATCACAGCTTCCGTGTATGGCATTCTATAAACAAACATGATCAACATCAAAAATGCTCATTGTCAGCAAGAATGAATAGAAAATAGTCAAAAGTCATAAACATACTTGATTCGATCATCAAGTGAGACGACCCGATTTCCAGCTATTGAATGAATTTCTTGAAATAATTTTTCTTGGACGTCTGGATGAGAAGCTAACATGAACAACGCCCATGACAATGTTGTAGAAGTTGTATCTTGGATGGGAGAGCATAACAAATTATCCAAATTATGCATATTTAGTACTAAAAAGGTATAAAGAATTAGAATGTGACCATACCTGATCCAGCTCCAAACAAATCAATTAATACATAAGCCAATTGCGTATCCTCTTCTGCTCTGATTGCCTTTGAAGTTGTGTCTTTTCGTTCCTCCAGAAAAACATCAATAAAATCCCTTGGATTTCCAGACTGAAATGTATCTCTGTGTTCCTGAATTGTTTTCATCAAATATCCTAACAATTTCGCTTGACCGTTTTTATTGGAGTCGGGTAGATTGAAAGGTAAAGCATTGCGAAACTTCACAACCGTTGGAAACATGAAGTTTAATATTTTGGATCCATTAAACGCAGTCTTGAAATTTCTGTAATCAAAATAAGTTTATTGTATGAATCAAACAATTTTAGTTTGACGAGGCTGCTCTCCCATTCCCACTCTTTACAAATTTTATAATTCTAGAAATAATTTTTTTTACTTACACAGAGACATAGTGTATAAGTTCGGCCAGTCTTTCGTCCCCTAATTTGTACCTTTCTCCAGCAATCAGAGCCCAAATCGCATTCAAAACACTTGCATTGAATAGTTCATAGTTTAGTATCGGTTTCCCTAAATTAGGTCTAAATTTTTCTTCAATCAATTCTCGTACTTCCTCTTGAATGAAGGATTCCTACATCGTACGTACAACATTGGTAAAAGATTAGTTCGTTCAACTCATACAGTGAACTCTCTATATATCGAACTCGAAAAATTCAGCAAAAATGTGTCGAATAAAGAGAACGTTTAATATACAGAAAGTGGAATAACAAAGGAAGTGTATAGAAATTGTGTTCTTGTGTTCCTGACATTCTAATCGGTATAGAGAGGTGTACGATATAGGGGAGGTTGATATATAGAGATTCCATTGCATGTTATTATACATGATTGAAACCATATTCTTTATCCAAAATCAAAATGCAATCATTATTTGTTCACTTACAATTGAGCGCTTCCCGAATCCAAATTCCCTTAGAGTTTTTAAAGAGAATCTTCTCATGTCTTGCCATGGCTGACCATGACTCATCACTACACCTGTATTTAGTACATACTTTAAACTTTAGAAAATATTCTAATACAATTGTATCATGGACAAAATATTCATGCATATGTACACACAATAACATACCTTTTGTTTGCGGGGATAGATTTTCCTCCAAGAAAGGATTGTATCCAAACCGCCCTTGGAATTCTGGTCTATTGTACGCCTCACGAATGTCATCAACATCATTCAATAGCACAGACCTATTCATTCAAAAACAAATACTATTATTGAAATAATCACATTCAGCCAAATTAACTTTGGTTTGCATTACAAATAAGCTCCACTTTTAAGCCCAATGATTTTTCCATAAACCGGTTCCATTTTGACACCAAATTTGTGAATTTGATCACCGACTTCAAGCGCATTCCCAAAGAGGGGAATTCCAGACGGTCCTAAAATTAAATTTAAAAAATAAATAAAGTCATTCGAAAAACCAATGTTAAATTCCTTCCGAATTTTGTATAGAAAAATTTACCTGGTGGGAAATTTTTGGGTTTCTCTTTTGATTTTTGTAAATAATAGTAAGAAAGTGCGATCAAAACAGCGAGGACGAGGAGTGTAAATGGTTCCATGATGAAACAACGAACAATTTTTCTGAATTATTAATTAGTGTGTGAACAATTTCCCCTTTTCCTACAGTTTCTAACCACAAATGCAGACTAAAAATATTTGAATAATAAAGCGAGTCTGGCAGAGAGTTTTGTGAGGTTGTGGTTACATACCTAATACATTATACATATACATTTGACCGAATGACCATGAACAAGAATAATTTTTTATAACATAACGTGCACTTGACAAAAAAAAACTTGAACTCTGTGACTTTATCTGACGATAGCGTACAGTCCACATGACATTATTCATATCAGAATGTATTTATTGCTGAATGGGTCTACACAGTAGTACACGTCTATTTCGTTTAACGTGGTATGACCACTCTAATCTAGAAACCTATGTAGTTAAATATTCTACTTCAAAATCAAAAGTTTGCAGAAAGAGCTAACTGGATCAATGCCCAAGAAGTCGACTTTTATGTTCGATAAAGTATCAAAAATGTTAGCAATTTTTTCTTGGCGATTTTAAGTTCACTATAGTTATTTTTAACGGATTTTTTTTTGTTCGAATTTTGAACTATCTATAAATCGAGCAGAATTCGTTAGAAAGCTCACCCATCCCAGAAAAACATCATACAGAATACAATGGCATTTTTCATCCCACACCTCTTAATAGATTGTATTCAAGCATTACCAGGTGTACAAATTATTTACTTACACACAACCTCAAGATCCATCGCATCAATTTTAATGATTTCAACGATTTCCGAATCATTTCCAGTGATTTTAATAAGGTGTTCTCAATTGATTAATACATTTACCTCTTTCTTTGTGATTACAGTGGTAGCGTTTTAATAATCTTAAGCTATACAAGCCCATAACAACTTCGATTTGAATTTAAAATATTATGTAGCATTTTTTATTTACTTCATCTGGTGAAGTCAACCGCATCCTCTGATGACCGATCTAACCGGATGTGTTGAATTTAAATTTACTCCTTGATGTAAATTTCCATTGGAACGGAAACACCAAGAGATTCCTTCAAAATTATTCTCTGTATAAAGAGTCCAACTCGATCCACCATGTGAAATTATGGTACTGGTAATATCCATCGGGAAATTATTACCGGTTGCGCTTTCAACAACCACTTAACACCGCCAAGAGCTGATGGATTCTCATAAATTGAGACGCCTATAGTTCGTGTATCAGCCGGTCCAATGTAACGAGCAGAGTTGAAACGTGCAAAACTACTGTAATTTTCACATTTTTTTTGTTCAAAAGCGTATTGTACACTTCCATTTCCATTGAATTGCTAACCAGTCCCGGCATAATTAGTCAATGTAAAGAAATTCCAACTGTAATAGACATGCATGTACATATTTTTGTAAGAAAATAAATAAACCATAATACAGTCGTCAGCTGTTTGTAAGTTAACTCGGCCAAAACTTGAAACCCTGTTTGGATAATTATACTGATGTTTAAGCCGTAAGACAATTCATAAAATGACTTACAGACCAGTGACACAGTATGACTGCGCAAAGGGTAGAAAGAACTTCCAGTCCTTCAAATCCGGTATCTTCCCCGCTAGAACAATAAAACTTCCATGGTGGTTTGGTTCACTGAATATTTCTATTTGTTGTTTTACTCCTCCTACTGAAATCAACACCGAACACCGAAGCCAAGAAAATCCATTGGATTGAATACACCATTGGTGAATGAAAAGATCAATTACGGTACAAACAATGCAAGTGCACACAATGTAATAAACTAGACAAAGTGATAATAATTCACACCACATATACACTGATTGCTTCTGCATGTCAAAATTAGAAAACAAAACTATTATCTAATCACGTCAATGGTTCGAAGGATCAATGAACGATTTTCTTGGTTTTTCATATTGTTGGAATTGTCCAATCTAGGATTTAACCCAACAGCATATAATTATTAGTTCTGTAATGTTTAGAGGTCACAGAATAGTACGACGCACGTGCGGAAAATGATAATACTTAATCGTAATGGAAACGTAATAATAAAATATTAAAATGGGCAAGTAAAAACCAGTGGCCAGTCACACTCCACATAAGTACTTATCTACATTTACATCCGCTAGAAAAGCATCGATCGAAACTGTCGTATGACATCAATGTTCCATGCAGTGGGTGAATTGCACAATCTGGGTTTGACGTAGCAGCAGGTAATAAATATCCGCTGCTAGGTATCAAATAATTATTATTTGATACTGTAAATGAACAGCGCCACGTAAGACATTAAGACAATGCATTACCGAAACATCATGCAGAATAAGCAGACATTGCAATTTTTCTTCCGACACCTCTTATGTAATAGATTAGATTCTTCCAAAGATTAATTCTGAAGTTAACGCATTGTATTTAAACATAACCAGGTTTGCAAATTATTTACTTACAGACAACCTCAAGACCCTTCGCATCAATATTGCATTACATTTTATTATTCCTCGGATACATAATGGCACAATAATCAAAATAAGGTGAGAATTTCAAATATGAAGCGGCTAAATTATAGAACACCTAATCCGGTGGTGTCAATCACAGTCTCTCAAGACCGATCGAACGGGGTGGGTTGAATTTAAACCTTCATCTCGCAATAGGTTTCCGTCGGAACGAAAACACCAAGACATTCCTTCAAAATTATTCTCCGTATAAAGGGTCCAATTCGATGCACCATGTGAAATTATGTAGCCGGTTGTGTTCATTGGGAAATTATTCCCTTCTCTGCCTTCAACTACCACTTCAACGCCTCCCTCAGCAAATTTCTCATGAATAGAGATGCCGATAGTTCTAGTGTCAGCCGGTCCATTGTAACGCGCCGAGTTGAACAAACCAAAGTTGGAGTAATTTTCACATCTTCTCTGTTCATAGGCGTATTGCATACCCCCACTTCCATGGAATCCTGCCACGTTCCCATCATAATTAGTCAATGCGAAGAAATCCCAACTGTAATTATAACACATTTTTGAGAATGGGAAAGAAAGAGTAAGTGAAAAAAATTCATAATTATTTTTTTAAAAATACTATTTAAAATTTTAAGGCGAAATAAATAAATATACTTACAGACCACTTGTACAATATGACTTGGCATTTTCTAGGAAGAACTTCCAATCCTTCAAATCAGGAATTTTGTCAGCAAGAATGATAGAACTTCCTCTTTGACTGGGTTCACTGAAGATTTCAATTTGTTGTTTCACTCCTCCTGCTAAAATTAACAGCGAAGCCAAGAAAATCCATTGGGTTGAATACATCATGCATGGGTGAATAATAAATCAATTGCGGGCCTTCCGTTCAGTCGAAAGTTCACAATTAAAATAACATAATTTTGACACTACATTAGGACGTGAATCAATGCTAACAATTCACACTTTATATACAAAACTCAACACTTCAAAAAATTATATTATCATATCAATGATTCCATGGATGAGTTTTAGTTGTTCTAATTGGCGGAATTACATCATCTAACAGCAGAAAATAATCTCGTTCGTGTAAATGTTTAGAGGTCAAATACTACAACGCACGTGTAGTACTGCACTTATAGGGTAAAGTGTGCTAATACCAGCCACCCAGACGGCATTGCCTACGTAGTAGACACGGATATAAATTTTTAGCTTT
>JAQGCB010002219.1:0-12094 GCA_034698835.1 Protaphorura tricampata | reverse complement strand
AACGTGCACCCACCCATAAGTCCTTCACTTTAATCAAAGCACAATACATTATTGCTTAAAAAACGCCAAAGTCTTTGAGATTATTCAAAAACGATTTTACAAGAGATATAACTAAACTTGCCGCGGAGAGTGGAATCGAGCTAATGCGTAGGGTGAGACAAAAAATTCGGGCGATAGGAAGGCAAGGTGTTTTCGCACCACTCAAAGGATGAATTTACTAGGTAATTGGTTCCTCTATTCCATAAAAATACTAACATAACCATGGGTTAGATCATAATGGTTCCAAAATTGGTTTGAAAAAAGTGTCTTTACTTAAAGCCCACTCTTTATTTGACGTAAAATTGTTAGGAAAGTGAACCCGAGACTGATAAAAATTGTAAGACCATATCTACCCAATCGGGTTCTCCTGGATTCTTATAAAATTCTATACAAAATGTATGCATGATCGTATGATCTAATATTTGACCGAACGTGGTGCGTCGGCGGCGACCGCGACCCAATCAATGACCCTGTGTGTACACTAGAAAGTTACAAATGTTAAAATGCAACATAAATTGGAAATCAATGTTCAAAAATGCTTAAGCTGATTGCGGTGAGTATCAGAAGACCGAAAACATTAAACAAAATCAGTACTCATTGAAGTAGGCAGTCGAATAACTTTGATAACTGTATAGTTCTTCCGATTTTCTAATTATGACGCTTGACGTATGTACCAATTTAACATTTTCAGACGTTTCCTGTTAAATACAGTGAATGAAGTTGTTCCTCGATAAACTTTTTTTACCAACAATAAGAACATCTCACCTGAAAATTAAATTGGGGAATTAGATGTTTCTAAACCAAAATATCTGAAGGCGCATGAATTACAATTTGGATGAAAGTAATTCTTAATTATGCGAGAGATGCTTGGTTTTTCTGGGACACCCTGTATAAAGGAACTTTTAAAGGTGATTCAGTGAGAGTCTGAATTAAAGAAGTGTAAAGTATTGTATTGTGCACATTGAAAATGCTTTAGATTTGTCGAAACTTGATGAAGAAAATATTTAGAAAACCAATAACTAGAAAGTCGAATTGATTTTCGAGACTTTAAAATTAATTACATTTAATATCATAGATGTGTTGTTGATAGAATATTTTTGTGTGGAAGTTGTTCGTGCCCAGAGCCCCACTGCTTTAAATAGACATGAAGTCGAGTCAAAAGCCAATATTGAATTTTCAACCTGGACGTAGAACCGTCGAACTTTCTGTTAAGGTATCATTTGCGAGTATCTGTTTGGAAAAGTAACCACGATGCTTAACTACTAATTCTTCAGACGCGAAAACGAATCTTATTTTAAACAGAAAAAAAATTCTTTCTTAAAATATTTCTTTTTACAAGTACTTGAAATTAAAACCCAATAAAACTTTTCGAGTAAGGATTTTGGCCGACCCCTATTTATTTTCTGTGGAAAGGACGACATTAAACTGTCCTCACTTCAGCTGGCAGTAAATATTACCATTTGATGGGAAATCTAAGACCGGTACAGAATGGTGATTTTTTGCCTTTACTGACATACTAACTGCCTTGCCTGACTGTCTTTACTTGTCTGAGGTCATGAGGGTCTCCATCATTTCATAACAATGACTCCAAGAAAAGAACACAATTTGAAAAAAAATTAAAAGATTTTGTCCTGACAAAATAATTGCTGACTCTGCTGTCTGCCTTCACCCACACATCTGGTCTTGTATCTAAAAAAAATTTCATGCTAAAAGATTGTTTGTCAATTTTAGACACGAACCTCACGAACGAACGCGACAATCATTTATGACACCTGGGTCCAGACAATTTTGTCTTGACACGTACTACGTGCTATTCTCTAATAATAACTAATTATCCAATAACCAATCCCTTACAATGACATAGCACAATGTTTTTAGTATTAAGTCGAACAATTTGTAACAGAGTTAAACAAACAGTGGTCAGGCCCCATAGTATCTGTACCCAGGGAAGAATTTTTGAAGTAAACCTTTTTTTCTGGGTCAATACAGTAACTAAAACTCCAATAAGCTATAATATACTGAAATCTATTCACAAAAATTGGATTTCATATTACTACTTTATGATCCAAAGCGTATTGAGTAGTGACTCATATTTTACTGGCTCACTCTAATGCAAGCTGTACGTTCTGAACAGATCTAAAACGAGCATCCCAGATACATAAAAAGTACAACAATAAGTAATACAATCCCACTCTTGCAGTATTGTTAAGAATGATTGTACCATACTGTATTTACAGTACATGTTGCAGTCCGTGACTATTCTATTTTCTGATTTTCTGATATTAGATTGAGCAGCACTATTATGAAGTCAGTCCATTGTAGAATACGTGAGAATAGAGTATGGGCTGCTACCATTTCGGCTCGCCAGGTTATGGGACGCGATCCTTGGGTCAGACATTGTAATTTTTTTCTGGGTCAAAGAGTAAATGGTCACTCTCTTGTAAAGATTTACGTTTATACAGTAAATGCACTTTGGTCTTCTGAGATTAACAATGACTTGAACATAATATTTGTGGAGTGTTGTGGGCAGGGTGCGGCATTGGATCTTTTGAATTAATCATAACCAAGTGTCCATGGTTTGGAGTTTTTGGAACCTGGAGGGTATTTCCCACCGAATGCCAGGAATACCACCGCTGAATAAATTCCTACCTGTCTCCCTTTAAATCCTCAGCTGTGGACTCCCACACTCAAATAACAATCATAAACTTTCTACCGTCCAATCATCAATCTCTCAGAAAGACTACTGCAGATGAAGCTAACCCCACCAACACTGCCACCACTAACAATTCACCATTTCCTGATAAGAAAATTATATTTTGACACTATATTTTCCAGATTTTTGATGTTGAACATAGGGAATAAAATTCCGGCTTGATTTCTAAACAGTACATGCAGAACAAAGACAAAAGAATTTTATTCGTGAGTCTAACGGTGAAAAAAGTACTTTTTTTTCTGAAGAAATTAAAATTGTTTGACATTTCACGAGTCATGCAATTCAGTCGTATTCCGTCCACACAGGAAAAGTTCGAAACGTTATATTGCACTGTACTCTGTACTGCAATTGTTGTGTATTACTGCATGGCGAAGAGTGTAAATTAAAGATCACATGTTTTTGTGAACTGAAGAGGTCAAGCAAGTTTTTCGGACAGAAAATTACGGCAAGTAATTTGTCTCTCTCGAAGGCTGGAGGCAAAAATTTTTGTTACGTTTTGAAGATTATAAAAAAAACTGTCGGTCAACCGTGTAAAGTGGACTTGCAGACTGACTGCCGGCGGAGTCAATATAAATGTACAAAAGTGAACAAAATCTTAACTACAGTACAATACAGTAAATGCACATGTACCAAAACTGCGTGTCAACAAGATTTCAATTTAACTTTCCTGCTAGTACAATGAAGCTTCAAAATACTCGACAGAAAATTTTCATTCGGATTTCATACCGATTTCAATACAAATACCAGTTGTAAAACCCGGGTGACCTTCCCTTGTAAATAGCATGCATGCAGAAGTTATAAATCGACACTGTCCTACCCATTCCTACCATGACAGAAAACAGTATGCCCACATTGACTTACTGTCGACCTTTTAAAAAATACAGTAAAAAGACAAATGAGCATTCCTCCTGATAATGTGGTGCTGTTACCGTACCGTACTGTATAACACGTACTTAGAAAATCAGAAGTTTGTGACTCAAAAAATTGCTACCATCAACAGTGGTCGAGTCGAATCATAATGGATCTTCAACTTCAAACACGCAGTGAAAAATTCTGTCTTAATCGACTTGACTATTACTATTACGATTTACTTGGCTTTTCCTTACTTTCTGCCACTACTACTGCCAAGAACAAAATGTTAAGAAGAAAATAGGAAAAACTTTTTAAGAGAGTTCATGAACTTTTTTTTCCCGCAAGCGAGCCCAGTGTTTTTTTTATTATTTCCCCTTGACCATACCATAATAATGTCTCTTGGCCTTTCTATCTCATCTCTGTATACTCTAGACATCAGTTTGAACTCAGATCTTGGCATCCCATTTATTTTTTTTCAACCAAACCTCTCAAGTTGAAAAAATCACAAATTGAAATGGTTTGCAGATACAGAACAGAATGTAATGTTGTGTATAAGTGTAGTACAGGAGACACGAGAATTCCATCTAGGTCAGAGACATCCCTTGTCATAACATTTCACCATCATAAATTACAGGCTATGTGGCTATGCACTGTGCACTGCATTGGTACTGGTACTGGTAACTGGTAATTCTCATTCTTCAAAATGTAGAGCTCCTTAATACCCTCGTGCCAGGACAGCAATATGTCTGTCCAAGACAATGATTTATTTTATTTACTTAGCAAAATAATGAGATAATTTGAAATAACCCGTTCAGATTTTGTATAGCTTGAAAATAATTAAAGGCAATAATTTGGCTAGTGGCGAAAACTGCTCTGATTTCGGTCATTCGAAATTGTTGGAGCTAGGAAGCCTCTAACTAGACAAGATATGGGTTCCTGTGAGTTCTTTGCGCTAAAAAGTTGCAAAATCTACTCAGAGAATTCCAAAGTAATTCTATTCTGTAACAAAATCCTGGCATGCAAGATATTAAAAAGATATATCTGAATTGTGAATTTCTTTGACAAAATTGAGTAACGTTATTTTTGAGGCAACGAACCCTTTAATGTTGCAGATCTCAGATTGTATTGTACGTATTGCACTGTTTTTAAGCAGTTTGATTTTGATCAGTTGTGGGACATATAATTAGGGAAATTGCCGATAAATCTCCTTCTACAGTACTATGTCTCAGCAATTTTCTTTGTAGGACAATAATAATTCGCCCAAGGCTATAAATATTCCACGGAAATAATACGCACGTTCAGCAGGTAACCCTTTATGATAAGATAATCGCTTTGGATTCTCTTCTCATTTTGACTCGCACACTTCACCCAATAAAACTTTATGTTAAAAATTGCTTTGCAGGCACTTTTCATTGGAAAACCCGAGCAATTCAGGAAAATCTTTTCAGCTTGCAGTCATTGCCAAGGTATATAATTCTTGTTAAAATAAGGTGTCAAAAATTACCCAGTCAGTCGGTACAGATTTGGGAGCTTCTAAGACTGAACTGATATTTGTATCTTAATATTTAATTGTGGTTGGTTGGAAACAACTATAATTCTGAAAACCACTCTTGAATTCATCTCACGTTTTTACAAGCCCCAAAACACATAATTTTCTCGATTCTGCAAATAAAGTGAATCGTAACAGAAAAGTATCAGTATGAATCGTTATATAGAAGTTTTAGCACTGTATAGGGATGTAATAGTATGTATAGATTGGAAATTACGTATGTGTACTCTGTACACATTCTCTGTACTTAATGAAGGATGAGCAGATGAAGATTAAAAAAGCAGATGAGACGATGTGAGTGTTGCGTGGCTGAGAGACTTCAATTAATTTCATTCATCATTAATTACATTAATTAAGAGTAAAGACAATCGACCATTTATTACCTCTAATCCATACAATCATCAACCCACGTACACAACTCCGTATGCTAAGTTGCGTACGCTATGTTTCATCAATTCCCCATTCATTTATTCATGCAATTTAATCCACCTACGTGCATAATGAGAAAAGTACACATAGTGTACTTACACGAACAGACAAGAGTGTCAATTTCTTATCCAATTTAATCAATTGATGAAATTTTATAAGCGGCTTACTTCAAACAAGGAAATAAATCTTGGCTGGTTCGCATTGTTGCCGTAGCCTAACCATCCCATAGCCTACTCTTCAAAATTCGATTATTATAGAGACCACACCACAAAAATCCCGTTGGAATATGAAATGTTTTCTACTAACTATTAAGGAGTGAATGGAATGCAGATTAGAATCAAATAATAAATAGTTTTTTAACCTCCAAGGTTCACATTTAACTATGTTTATAGGTTACAGCAGACAATGGTCATAGTACTTGTACTGATTTGCAGAAAAGGTCTGTATTTTAGGTGATGAAATTATCCACGAAAATATAATGTAGCACTCAAAATTTGAAATACCAATCTTCCAAGCTAAAATAAGTCCATATTTCTGCAACTGCCGCCCCATCGGACACTCACCGTAGCGAAGTTGTAAGGGCAACATGTAACACAGCGGTTTTACGGAGACAGAATTCTGTTCCTTAAAACAAGTAGATTTTTTACTACACTACAATACAAATATTTATGCTTTCGGTACACTTGGCCTTTGTATTGTAAATTGTACAGTAAAAAGGTGTGTTCATCATGTTCCTTATAAACTCAAACTCTGCCTATAATTTAATTACCATTATTACATGGTTTCTTTAATTTTGTTTACGTGAAACGGCTCAGTTCAGTTCATCCTACAACACAAGTAATTATTAAGTCGAACAATGTTAATGTTGAGTCCAACATTTTCTCTGATCTGTCTGACGCAGACATCAAACGTATACGTACAATATACAGAGCTAGCGCACCCATGGCTCAGCTGAGTGGAGAAGAAAAAAATTTTGGATCAGAAAATTAAGGAGTTTCACATCACTCCTCAATTTTCTTTCGTAAAAATATTTTCCGTATGTTCCAGTTCATGTACAAAATTTTAACTAGTGTAATGATGTCTACAGATGGAAATATCCGGATTTTCCATATAAATGACTGCAATATTTGTACAAATATTACTTTGATTTTTGTACAGCTGATTATGGTAAAACGCATGAAAATGATCCACAGAAATCATAAGTTCAACCGCATAATAAAAAATTCTGACCGAATACGTCCATTTTATCACAGATTCCGGCACACATACTACTCAACAATATGAAATAAATAATAGTACTTCCCTGTACCACACAATAAATTGTGGACAGGCTTTTGGGGTTCCTAATTGATGGTTTCAACCCAACCGTCCGTCGGCTCGTCGATGAAGATTAAAAAAAAATTATTTCTCACAGTCTCGACCTGACTTATGACACCTGTACGTACACAAAACTAGTACTTAGCCCGTCTAATGTTCTAATAGTACTACTTTCGCCACAACTTTCCCTTCTCAACCAAAAAATGATCTATTAGTATCTATCTATCTACCTTACCTGAGTTTTGCCTAGACCTAGATCATATTAACAAGGGATCGATTTCTTCTGTAAAACCCGCATCCAATTCGTGGTCGGCCTGAACAGAAATTTAGCAGCTTGACACGTCAAACGGTTTCCTTGTAAGAATCCTAAAAATTGACATACAAGAAAACAACCCCTACTGTTACAATAAAAAAACGAGGGAGTTAGGGATCAACATTATTAAATGAGTGCGAGTAGTGGAATGAAACCGATGCGATGTCAAGAATAGTTGTAGTTGAGGAAGATTTAATTTCTTAAGATGAGGATGAGAGAAATATAGAGTTCATGCTACAGCATACGCATGTAGGAATAACTTAAAAGTATATGTATACATTTAATATTTATGGACACACTAGTTTGGGGTTGAACGAAATGAAAAATCTAAAAATCGTGGGAACCCTTCACTTTCCAGTTCATTAAGCCTTTTATGACGAAGTACTACAAGGAAAAATAGTAAGGAATCGTGTATTTCTACCACACATTACGATACGAATGAATGTTTTAATGATGGATTTAGGAGGCTCGAGCTTTATGAGCTTTCTTACCCCTTTTTGACTCTAAAAATTATCTCACAGACTCGCTCGGCCGAAGACTCGGTCGGTCGCATAGGGTTCAGGGCTCAAATCTTTTCTCTTTGACTCTATTTGAACAAATCATGGTTCATTTATGGACTTACCACTTAAAGTCAAGTCTTAATGCCCATCTTGTGGGCATTACTTCTAATTATGTGTCATTAGAGTGTTTAGTTTACCACATTGAACATTCAATGCAAACCGAAAACGGTTATAGTTATGTCATCGTAATTACGTTAACGGTAACCGATTCCCTAGAGTCAAGCTAACGGATATCCCTGGTCTGACTTTCTATCTGCAGATATCCCTCAGAGATCAGTTGGTCGATTCAAATACAAATCACGGAAATAATAAAGATTTTGACAATAATTATATTTTTATCACTGCACTGTGTTCTTGAAATCATGATGTTCAAATCTCACACACGAAATTGAACAAGTTTTTGGACAAATGTCTTCCTTCTCCGCTTGGAATAAATGTTTTCAACCTGTCGAATAATTTATTCTACTCTTTAACAAATCTTATTTTGTCATACGACTTTATGCGTGTAAATAATTTGAACAAAACTTAGTCGCGTGTTCGACGCATTTCTTGGAGGCGAACAGATGCGAACAAAGTTAATCAATGAGCAAACAAAATAATATGTGAATACATTTTAAAAAACACGATTAATCCAATATAATTGAAATATTCAGCTTTCTTCAAGCTCGGCTGGGAAGTTCTTAGAAAAAGTCAGAATGGAAAAAGATGTACATTATCCTTCCCGTGGTTCTCCAAAGCTTTTTTGGCTGTCTTCATGAATGAATTGTGAGTAAGCATGAGGAGTCTATAGTAAGTATGTACTGAATTTATGGGACTCGGATAAATTTTGTTTTGTTGGGGTGGCACACAAAAGGTAGGGTAAAAGGAGGGCATTTTCTACACAATTTATAATGCAATCCTTTGCTTTTATTTTTCAAGAAAAGCACATAGAAGTTTAAATATAATTTTGAATAATCCAGCATACAAAAATGGAAAAAGAATGTGTGCACATAATTTTATCCCATTAAATGTAATTAAATTTTACCCTCGAAGTTGTTTCCTTGTCATGAGAGACAAATAAATAAAGAACCGAGTCAGACCTGGGGAAGACTCCTTGTTGTGCCCCTTCAGTTCATAAAGACCACAAATGGTCACTGAAAAAATTCTGACTATTCTATCGCTGGTTCATTTCTACGTTTTTAATTAGTAATTCACAAACCCCTGGAGTGTTTGGGTTGAACCCACGTGCGTGCATTGTATTGTAAATCGTATTTGCATTTTGATGTCTTGCCTTGTCTACGTGTGTACTAAAATTAAGCAGATTGGGTCAATGGATTGAATGAATTTCTTGTACGTGTAAGCATTATTACACTGGCCCTTCAAAAGCACACAAATGCGTATACATGTATTTCCGAATTTCACATTAATATTTTCTGATTTGAATTTAGTAGACTGTTCTAAAAAATATAACCAGTTGAGTTCAGCTCTAATATTTTTTCTACATACAAAGAAGTCTACCTTTGAAATCTTTCGAATTCTTGCCCTGCTGTTAATTTGAATAAGACGAGAACGTCATGAAAAAATGTAAGACTTTTTCTAAACAGAAACCACAAAGTCCATAAACCTTGAAATTAGTTTGAGTATACATAAAGTACCCTTTTCCTTAAAGGCCCCGTATCGCCGTATTTAAGTAACGAAAGGGTTCGCATTCCCCAAGTGTATGAATCATACGTACGCAAGTTGTTAAATAATTTTACAGTCCTGTCCTGATTCTGAGTAACCAACCAGTTGCAGGTGCAAGTACGTACGTACAGTGCAGTGGTGAACCAAATAATATCAAATCACACCAACTAACCAACCACTTGTCCAAAATCTCATAAATAAAAATTCGGTGATCTGAAACTTCAGACAGACACGTACGTATGTACGTACGTACGGTTTATGAACAGGAGCTGCTCAGGCAGGCAAAGGGATAACAACCCGTGACATGACATGAACGTCAAACACTAACATAAATTTTGGACTTGTACTTTTCAAACCAATGGGTGAAAACAACTGTAAAAAAAATACTGCTAACAAGTAACAACCTTAGTAATTTTCACACGGACTCGTTTTAGTAGTTCATTTTCAAGGGTGACTTCGGTGATGCCTGGGTTCTCATAATGTCTAGTAATTTTTATTGTGGTGTGAATTGAATTATGATCCATTTTCAATGGATGTCGAATTTATCGGCTAGCCAGTGATTTTGAACACCGAATTGAACATTGTCAGAGTTTCGAGGTTGGACATTTACTTATGTTAGCTTCAATGCAGGTTGCACATTATATTAAACTTTCTGGTATCATCACGAGAATTTCCCTTACCAGAACCTCGACTCTGACTGCGCTCATCGGTCTCAGCAATTAAAAAATTAGACACACTGGTGGGTGCATTAAAGTCAGAAGGCTCAGCTACATTAAAAGAAATGATCAAACCCTTTTTTAAACCTAAGTTTAAACACAGAGCAAGTCTTTGTAATTACATGAGGTTCCAAATCTTTTGGTGACAGTTCTGAAATACACGGTTTTAGAGTTATTAATGCGCAGGGGGCATGGAGGCCCCGAACCGAGCATTGAAGCCTTCTCCATGCTCGCCGTAAATTAATAACACCGCAACTGTTAGGAATTTCGGGATGGTTCCTTCACAAAAGTTGTTCGGGAGGTCAAGGGCTACAACATATCCCAATTTAAGCCAAATCTATCTGACCGCCTAGCCTCCAAAAGCTCCTTTAATCTCCAATGCACGAATATTATTAAGTTAGTGTGTTTGAATTTTTGGTTTTCGATTTGTTTGTACAGTACATCTTTAACTTTTATAAACTCAGAAACCTGTGCATCTTTCTAACTTTCAGCTGTTTTTCCGTCTAAAATCAACGGGAAACCAATACCTATTAAACTAAATATATTAAATATACACAAATACAAAGATCTAACCGGTCTTTCAATCTGTTCGTGACTGAAAGACATAATATAATGATTAATTGACGATTGAATGGTCATGATGAGTTTATTGTGGAAATGTTAGCACCTGGAGTTAGGAATCCACGGAGAGTTTCAACCAATCATTACAAAAGTATCTTTATGTTGTAGTTCATTTTTTCAAGTCTACACACGACTTGCGACATGAAATCAAAATGAAAATGAATGGCTACAACTCAGAAAGTACACCTCAATAAAACTGAAACTGCAAATAACAAAATGTCATTGTCACACCATAAAAAAAGATCTCCATTGGAGTTCAGCCGAAGAGCATGTACAAAACAAAGTGCTCATCCTAGGAGAGTAAGAAAATGATGAATGATTTAGAATCATTGTGCGGCCAGGCCCTGCCCTGCATGGACTTTCTCAAGGGATAACTAACCGAATGAATTAGGAACTTTCAGCAATCTCACTGAAGACTATTTTGTCCTGAACCAAAAATACGCGATAATAAGATGGAAACTAAATTCAACTTACAGTTTTTCCATTCAAAAGAAATTATTGGGAAGTCCTTCAGGCTTATTCATGCTTAAAATAAAACTGAATATAGAAAAGGTCTGCACTGCTGGGCTGAAAATACGGTTTGATGCATAAATATAAAATATTGAAACAACAACCACGTGATTCTATAGATGTTTAAGTCATAAAATAACAAAAATTCGACGACAACCTATTTACTTCGTATAGTACTTCTTTCTACTGTCTACTGTTAGAACATATTGGAGTTTGACCTGTAGACAGTGTAAAATTCTTGTCTCTGTGTGAATGAATGTCTTATATGAATAGTTTAATAGTGATGAGCAGAAATTGACTCCCTAATGTCCGTACGTTATGTTCAGTACATGAGATTCCAATTCCAAATGGAACAGTACTGTGTGGTTCAGTTCAAAGATCACTGATAAAAAGAAGAGGGGAAAAAGAAGATGAAGTAGAAGTAGAAGAAATTATATTCTTAAAAGAGTTAAATGTAATCTGAACTGAATTGCCTCACAGCAGAGGAGCAGAGGCAGTGGGAATGAATAGGATGACACTGCATTAAGTTACGACGTACAAAGTCTCTGACTCTGACATTACCATGACAAATGGACGGAAGAAAACCATGGAGTGAGGAAGAGAAGAGTTTAGAAAAATATATGGAATAGGAATAACAAGCCACCTCAAAAAATGATAATCTAATAATAACCAATAATCGGAGTGACATCCCTTCTCATTGTTGTTATTGTTAAGGACTAACCAAAACCCACAGCTGGAAGTCTTAACAAGAAACTCTAATCCGTTTCATCAGTCATCATTACATTATTATAGGCACACTGCGCGCACTTCACA
>JAQGCB010002218.1:0-12101 GCA_034698835.1 Protaphorura tricampata | reverse complement strand
TCCCTTTGCATACACTTCTTTGTTATTCCACTTTCTGTATATTAAACTTTCTCTTGATTGGACACATTTTGGTGCATCTTTCGAGTTCGGTATATAGAGAGTCCACTGTACCGTATTTCCTCTAATAGAAGCTCGAGCTTCTATTTATAAAACTGAAGTCAAAGGGTACTACTACTACTTTCCCGTGCTTTCTCCATAAGCGTACGTAACTGTGAAAGTACCCGGGTTCTAGTAGACAGTACACCCGGCCGGCCTATATTGGAGGCAGGCAGCAGGCTTCTATTAGAGGAAATACGGTAGGAAAGAAACTAAGAAAGTTTTGCAATTGCAGTCATCATGCATCTCAGGAGCACTACCTGATTTTTCCTGTGTTAAGCGATGGCGATATTCTTTTTTAGAGAAAACACGCGCGGTTTGTGTAGGAAAATTCCAAAAAAATAAAAAATATGTCAAGGAATATCGGGAGTTTGGGCCCGAAGAGATGTGACGTCGTGCCTTGTTGGTATAATAACTAATTCAACTAATTGGTAATACCAATATTTTTAAAAAATCGTAAAAGTTTTAGCTTGTATTAAAAATTCTAGTGTCAAAAAAGAGCCAAGGATTCAAGAAAGACATTTTTGACATAAGGAATTTTCACCACTCTCGCGCCCCCGCCAGAATCCACACATTTTTGAAATCAATCAAAGAAATAAAAATTGAACACATTCCTTCGGCTCGGTGCGGTTTTGTCTTTTTTTAAAAAAACTTTTTGACTGCAGAAATTCTAAGTTGTAAGTAAATTTTAGTTTTTTAAATCGACAGAAATTGAATTTTGGTGAATCCGACTTTAATACGCAATGTATAATTAAAATCGGAATTAAAAATTAATTCTTATTCACAATCTACATTCACAAAATAAGAGAGCAGCAAAAGGAGTGTGAGTTTTTTCTCCACTAGAGAGTATTTCCTATCCTTAAGTTTGTTACTACTAGGGGTACACCCGTTTATATTATTTTCAAAAATGATGGAATTTGTCGTTCGTTTTATATAATGAGACGAAGATTATGAATTTATGATCGGTGAAGATTTTTTGTTAGTACTTTGTATTATATTTTCCAGATACGCGCACTGAAAGGGGAACCCAATGTTTGTGTCCAATAATTAATCATTTTTCAATTTTGATTGATTTTTCTTGCAGGTCCGATCAGTGATCAAATTGTTACAGGCCAGAGATAAAAAAAACTAATAGAAAATGCCGAATCGACGTAAAAGTGTAAGCCCCCGAAAAGAAATCCCGATACTGAGGAAAAGCATTAGCCCGAAGAAATTGTCAACACCACGAAAATATGTAAGCCCGAAGAAAATGTCAACACCAAGAAAAAGTAGAAGCCCGAAGAAATCAACTCCTAAACTTCCTAAAGCATCCCTTATTAAAAGTCTCACATTAACTCTTCGTAAGAGAGCTAGCGCAAGTGGAGGTTCCATTCTAGATGAACCTGAACAGTATGAAGTGATACCAACCCCATCACCTGGTCTTTCGGAAAAGAGGATTACTCGCACTAGTTCTCGTGTCGTAAGTCATATTTTTCTTGTACATCGACCTTCTTGACCCTTGATTGATTAATATTGTAAATTCATTCGCATACTTTTTTGATTTTATGAGAATTGTTGGAAAAAAGAAGTAATTAGTCTTAATATTTTCCCTTACTAGAGAAAACCCGTTGGAGACTCTTCTTATGACTATTACAAGCATGGTGGACGTAGAAGTCTAAATTTTCAAGAGAACGGAAGCACTCCGAAAAAAGTTCAAAAAAAATCTCCTATTGTTGTTTCCGATGAGAAGAGTCCACCGGAAATGTCAAAAACGCCAAAGAGAGTTGCCAACAATGGACTAGAAGAGTTCAAGTCTACTCCTAGAAGATCTGCTCGGGCTCAGGCTCAGGCCTTGCGATTTCCCGAATCTCCTAAACCAGTTGCAGTTACGAAAACTCCAGTACGTGCTACTAAAACACCGGGAGATGTTACAAAAACACCAGTAGGAACTCCTGGACCAAAAAATATTTTTGGCAAGAAAGCTGTGAAATGTCCAGTTCCTTGTCGAGAAGTTGAGTTTGAACAAATTTGGAATTTTATGAAGAGTAATCTGGAGGCCAGTGAGAGTGGGTGCGTAATTTATCAATTATTTTTTGTTTTATCTCTCTTTTGTTTTGTTTTTTTGTTTTGTTTCTATTTACTGAATAGCTAATAATTGTATTCATCATTGCAGTTGTATTTACGTGAGTGGAGTTCCCGGCACTGGTAAAACCCTTGTTGTGAAAGCCGTCCTGAGGGCCCTTGATGAAGTGGCATTACAGACAAAGCCCGCAAATTTTAAGGTCAGTGTTCAGTTTAGTTTTTGAAATATTTTTTAGAACTTAATTTTTATATAGTCTGAAAACTGTCGTATAATTTTTTTCCTAGCACGTTTACATAAATGGTCTGTCTTTGGGGGCTCCACAAAAAATTTGGAATCGATTGTATCAGTCTATAATTGGTAGGAAAATGTCAATGAGCTCTGATAAGGCACTCGCGCTATTGGAAAAATATTTTAAAGGCAAACATGTTCCTGTGATACTCATTGTGGATGAGGTAAGTTCAACATAATTGTCTGATTGTAGGAAAAATTAAAATTAAATGTGAAACTTGTGATGTATTTCTCAAAATATTTTTGTATTCAGTTAGATCAAGTTTTGGACAGACAACAGTCCATTGTGTACCAACTTCTTGAGTGGTCTAGCAACAACTCTGCCCTTTTCTCATTTGTTGCTATATTCAACACCATCAACTTACCAGAGAAAGCCTTGGATATGAAAAATATCTCACGACTCGTAAGTTCAAGTTTTTGAAACCGTTGTGTCTACAATTTGAATATTTTTCTTCAAGAAATTCAAATTATTATTTACTTTAATGTAGGGACTGGACCGTGTCATTTTCAAAGCGTACACTGTCGACCAAATTAAAGGAATTCTTCTACATTACTTAGGAGTTGAAAAAGCTGAACATCTTGGAGAAGCCTTAACTTTGATTTCACGAAAAGTTGCTGCTGTTTCAGGTTAAACCGAACTATTTATCAGTATTTACAGTGGCACATTTTGTGTATATGACTTTTCTAATGTGATTTTGATTACTTATTGTCTTTGGATTGTAGGAGACGCTAGACGTGCTCTTGAGATTGGTAAGAGAGCTTTGGAAATTATGGATTCCAAGAAAATATCTGGTTTTCAAGCTGTGAACGAAACATTCAAAGAACTTTTCTCAGCCCCGAAAATCCAAGCAATCGAGTAAGCAAAAGAAAGCATTTCCAATTAAAAAACCACATCTCATGTCCGCGTCCAATGGTCAGAATCTTGGCAATAGCAAGGTCTGCAAGGTGTCAAGGACCGCCTGTACCTGTTGTACCACTAACTTAGCTACAAAAGAAATACTTCTTAATATAACATTATAATTGATAATCGCAGATGCTGTTCTACATTGGAACAAAAAATTCTTACAACAATTGCGAATGACTGTCAAAATTCAGGAAAAGAGGAGACAACTCTAAATAAAGTGATTTCTCATATAAGAAGCACTTGCCTTCTGGAAGGTTAGCCTAAAATCAAAACCAATAATTTTTAGTTACCGATTACCTACTAATTAGAATTTTTTTTTACAATTAGGTTACCCGTGGTCTATCGGTCAAATTTTGTCTGCATCTACAAGATTGTTTGCTTCTAAGCTAATTTTACTAGAGAATCAAGACCCAACTATGTACAAGATGGTAATGTTAAATGTTCCAATTGAAGATATCAATTTTGTGTTCAAAATTAACAATGATGATATGAATGAAGACTGAATAAGTAGGATTTAAAAAAAAATTCAATCCAGTGTTCTGCATAATTTTAATTTTTTTTTTAAATCCCCGTGAGCATTATCGTTTACGATAAACCAATACATTTCAAGTAATCACAACACAAAAATCGGTTTGTTTTTGAGCATTTTTTTTATTTTCTTGTTTTTATTCAAATGTATATTGCGTTAAATTAGATATAAAAGGTCCAGTCGTCTTTGACAGGTGGTCGGTCAGGTTACCTAGGATCATTGGATTATAGGAACAGGGGGTTAATTAATTGTGTTAAATTTAGATCAATTTCAATTTAGTTTCCTAAAGCGTTCAGTCGAAAATTGGACGTGTCTTGAAAGTAGTGACATAGAAACGTGGCCCATTCATAAGTTAGGAAAGTGGCACCGTTCACTGGAAATGCTCGAATAGATACTGCCGAAAACCCTCGAAATAAACCCTTGAGTCCTTGTTGTCTTAAAATATATTTTGTAGACTTAAGAGCACCCCTGTAGTTGGGTGACTTCTTATCCTGTGATTGTACGTGAGATTTCACGACATCGAATGGTAGAACTAGCCACCATGATACCACTCCTGATAAAAATAGATTCATTCAACACGAATTCTTCCTTAAAAGATATTTTGGCTCACCTGCTACTCCTCCAGCCAGAAAGAGCCCAATTGAATTGGCTACATGAGATCTATTGGAACTCCAGCGTTTGGCGTAACTTGAACCAACTTCGTAGAGCAACATGTAAACGCCAGACGCTGGCATATCCCTATTTCCAAAAAAAAATATTTTTTAACCAATCATGGTTATAAAAGTTAGCAAGCAGAATTGTGAACCTTAACGCCATCGTCCAAACACCTTGATAAAGACCACGGATGCCTTGAGTTTTCAGTATATGTCTCACCAAAACAATGGGCCCGCGAAATGCGGCTAACTCAGCCGTCCTTGTCTGCAGTTTTATTTTTACCACATCAGATGGGCATGCTATCTCGAAAAACGAATTAAAATGAGTAGTGTTTCAAACAGTTGACTTCTCAAGTCAGCAACCCCCAAATACACAGCATATTTAATTTATACACTTGCCTATACTCAGTTGTGCCAGACCAGCTACTAGTCCAGCAATGAAACAGTGTGAATAAGAGATCTCTCGTCTTTGAAACTAAATTTAGGAGAAGCATAGAAATTCATTATTACCACCGTTGATTGTTTGGTCATCCCAGGATGATATAATTTGTAATTTGTAACTACGAATTCTGCTAACCTCAACTTGATTATATTTTATTGACTCTGGTTGGTTTTTGTGTGCTGCTTTTAAAATGGCATAATTCCAAGAGGTGTCCAATTGTTCTAAGGTGTATCCGTATGCTCCAAAAAATACTGAGTTTATAGCTCCTTGGGCGACCAAAGGAAAACCCATTCCACGGAAGAATCCTTGATTGGAAATTAGATCCATATTAATTAACATTATCTTCATTATGTTAATTTATTGTAGTGTGAATTTCACTTTATATTTCTGACCTTTCCACCCTCGTTTCTGAAAAATGGCACGCGTACATTCTCCGATCCGAACTCCTTGGGTCTGTTGATTTACTTTGATTGTGTCCAAAGG
This sequence comes from Protaphorura tricampata, assembly GCA_034698835.1. NCBI lineage: Eukaryota > Metazoa > Arthropoda > Collembola > Poduromorpha > Onychiuridae > Protaphorura > Protaphorura tricampata. Next base: position 6,644 of record JAQGCB010002218.1, on the reverse strand, counting down.
ATGACCCACCATAAGTCCTACGATCCCTTTCAATATGTATGAGAATAAAATATAAATATTCCGGGCAGAAAATTCATAAATATTCCTTGTACAGGGTGAATTATAAATATTCTACTTTCTGTTGAACATATTTTCAACCACCCTGTACTACTATTTGTGTTATCCAAAAAATAATATCTACAATAAATAGTGGTATCTAATTACCTCCACCCCATCCCGCCACAAAATCACAATGCGACATTAAACAAAACAAAAAACACTTTCCAATATTTACTTGTGCTTCTTAAGATTATGTACTTATATCCTTTTGAACCTGAACTTTTAAAAATAAATTGTTTGACCACTGCACCCTGCACCGCACCGTCTCCTATGTCGTGTTGTCCTTTTATGAGCTTTTAATGAATGATTCTCGGCATAACTTTACATTTATGAGTCTGTTTGTTCTAACCTTTGGGCAAAAGGGTCAACCTCAACCTTGGCTTGTGAATGACTTTTAACTCATAATGGATGTACAGGAATTTGATTTTTCTAACCCTTCCTGGCTGCTTGCCTCGTGTAAGTTCAAGAAAAATCATGAATGCAATGCATTTGTACGTAATTGTTCATACGCACTTCTCATTCATCTCTGATTGAATTAAAACTGTCAGATTAATCAAAATTCCAGGATGACGTTGTAATATTTGAATGTAAACTATGTATCTTTATTTCTCTCATAATATTTGCACGTCAAGTTCCCGTGACTGTAATATTATGAAAACATTAGAAGCCATTATTTTAACAAACGTCGTAAATCATGATGCTTGTGAATAATTAGAAATGATAGCGACAAAGAAAAGTAAGCCATTCGATTGTGAGGAAAGTTGCTCCATTGACAGGGAAAGCACGGAGTGCAAGGGGTAATCCTCCACGAACAAAACCTCGAAGTCCATTTTCATTGTAAATTTGTCGTGTGCAATCAACAATTCCTTTGTACCTTGAATTGTTCATGTCCTCTGATTGTAAACGTGATTTAATCACGTCAATCGGAATAATACTGCACCAGGACGCGGTTCCTAGACAAATAAGCGTATAAATAACATTAACGTGAGATTTGTCCATGTAAACATATGTGTCATTAATTTCAACAATTAAAATTCTTACCAGCCAGACCGCCAGCAACAAAGAGTCCTAAAATGTTAGCCATTTTCCCTTTCTGTTCAGCCTTGTGTTTCAATTCTTTGGAGAAAATGTGATACGTAAGCATATAGATTCCTCTGGCGGGTATATCCCTGTGCAAAATTAAGAGAGAGATACAAAATAGATTAATTAAAAATAATATTTAATATGAATATAATGAAAAAATTAAACACCTGAGAGCCATAACGCCTAATCCTTGGTAAAATCCTCGAATACCATTTTGTTTGTAAATTTTACGAATCAAATCATACGGACCGAATGTTTTGGCAGTCGATGAGGCTGTACTTTGTAATTTGATTTTAATTAACTCGACTGGACACTAAATAATGAGGAAAGACAATTAATTTTATGTGTAATGAGAATTTGTGTGTTCTTGAATTCGAATTACAGCAATGCATAGTTCAATGACACCTGCTGCGGCACCAGCCTGAAAGCACTGAAAATTTGTTGCATGTGGTCCTTTAAATTTTGGCTGTGCAAAAAGGAATTATTAACAAGTAACGACCACCCTGTAAAATAATTAAAGTGTTGTATATTTTTTACATCATCTGACTCCAAACTTTCAATAGAGGCGAGAAGTTCATTAATCTGTTCTTCTAATTCCTCAATAGTTTTCGGTTCCTTATGTTTTTTCGCCCAAGGTGCCTTTCCTGTCACAATTGCATTGAGTGTGACGGCATAACCACCAAAAAATAAGGAATTCACAGAGCCATTTGCAAGTAATGGAAAACCGAGTCCTCGGAAAAATCCTATAAGTTATTCGTAAGGAAATGATTGTGCCAATTAATTGAGCCGGTACGTAAAGTACACTTGAAAGAATCAGAAAGTACTTGGAAAGTGTAGTAGTAACTTACCGTTGTACCAACCGTAGCGATGAATATTCTTGTAAGACCGAACTAGTCCAATATCGTGAGCCTGTTGGTTCACTTTGACCGTATCGAAAGGATGACCAATCACGAGTCCAATTGTCCCTAGAAATAGTTGAGTTTCAATTATTCTTGCATGGCTTTCACAAATCAAATTCAATAAATAACGATTTTATATGTCAACCTGACAGCTAAACTAATAACTTTAGGTAAACCGAATAGTCTGAAGGAATTACCGTCACGGTTGCTATTTTTGGAATTACAATAATGTGGACGTACCGAATACTGATGACTTTAGTAAAGATTCAATTTAGATAAAAAAAAATTCTTAAAGTGTATCTCTAATATTACCTCCTGCCCAACCGGCTATAAAATCACACAAAGACATTCGTGGAGGAACAGAAGTGTAGCGGAGATTGATGAATCACTTATGATTTTCTTAATTAAAGTTCCACCTGCAATCGTGTTGAAATGAGTCCTTTAATTTGAAATTCAGTTTGATGAATTTGATGGTCCTATTAATTAAAGAAGCACTACCTGTGAGGGTGGTTAAGAAAACAAGAAGTATTTAGAGTCCTAATTTTAAATTGTCAACATTTCGGTGACACCTGCTTTTTGTCATCACTCCATATTTACCAAAGTTAAATTATATTCTCTTGTCCCGGATTTATCTGGTGACCTTAAACTTCCGTCAATACAAACAATATTGACATCCGGTATACCTGCCGTGACAACATAATGGTATCTTGTAAGTATTTTATATTAAAGAACCTGATTTTTCTTTCCAGGAATGTTTCGTACTATTGTTTTTCATCAGTGTTTGAAAAATATATAAACAACTAGCCGAAATGGGTATTAGCAATGAACTAACATGGACAATGAGAAAAGTATTTGTTCATTGCTAACAAGGATGATTCCTATGATCATTTTATGGATTTGGACAATGAGACAAATTCTTTTGAGCCACCCTGTATTGTATTGTGCCATACTAGAACACCTCACGTTGATAATGATAACAATTCTCGGTTCACACTCTTCATGATGGCACGGCATCTTTGTAGGTTTGCAAAATTGAAATTATAAAACAATACTACTGGTCGTGTTCACTCAATTTTTATTGTATGAACAGTTTTTATTTTGAAACATTGACAGTAGCGCAGAACGAATCAGGTTAAAATTCTGGTTTTGTTAACCATACATTAATATACAAAACTATAGCATATTTCTACTCTTTTTTAAACTAATTTTTTAAGATATGTATATTTCACTCTTCCTGAGAATTTGTGATAAAGGCGAGCAGATCCATTTGTGTAGTGACTCCGATAAGGACTTCTGTTGGTACACCAGCTATAAAAAATTTACGGTTAATTTATAGCATTACAAAAAGTAAAGTTTCACGTACATATTTCAGCTCAAAATTTTTTAAATCTTATTTAAAGTACCTTTTAATTGTGTTTGAACAATGAGGGCGGAATGCCCACCTTGGAGAATATGAACAGCTTTAGCCAAACTAGTCTCAGCAGTTATTTTTTTGAATTGTCGACTCAAAACACTGCTCACAGCATCCGTTCCATTTACTTTGTTCTCCAAAACACGTGATAAAAGTGTGTTGAGTGTTAACAGTCCACGAATTACACTAATGGAAAAAATTAAAGACAAAGTTAGGAAAGATTTTAAAAAATTAGGTGAAAAATCGGTCAAAATTTTGAATACTGTATTTTTGTCGTTACCCTCCGCTATCCACGACTGGAATTTGAGAAAGACCTTGTGTCTTCATCATTTTTAGGGCGACTTGGACACTTGTTTCTGGTGTGACAGTTACTGGAGCAGCAAGGTTCAGATCAGAGACTGGTTTGGTCCACCATGAATACTCATTAGAATTTTTCAGAGTAGATTCTGCCAATAGATTTTTTTCCAACAACCATTGGTCGGACAAGAATTTTGTCATGTAATTTCGGATGCTGTCTGGGAAAAATACGACGCATCTTTGTCCTTCTGTAAGTCCGACCTCTTTGATGGCTTTCAACGCTCCACTCAAGGCTGAACCACAACTTCCACCTGAGTCGATCAAAAATTCGACATTATTTTTTTGTTCTCGATATTAAATATTTATTTGCTATAATATATTTTAATTACCGACTAAAAGTCCCTCTTCTTGAATGAGTCTTCGTGCCATTTCAAAAGAATCCTTATCATTCGTCTTAACCCATTTATGAACGACTGAGCGATCTGTTTGATTAAAAATGTGAAATTTCAGTTTAAAAAAATAATTAGGTCAGCAATTTTGTGTCAGAATTTTCTTCTGTTAAATTAAATCTTACCAAGGACAGCTGGAGTAAAATCATCATGACCAATTCCTTCGATTTCCCATTTGGTTCGGACTTCATTTAAACTAGCGGGTAAAGCCATGAGTGACCCTTCAGGGTCAACCCCAACTACTGTACACATTTTACAAGATTCATTCATTCGTTTTCCAAGTCCTGTAATTGCACCTCCGGTTCCAACTCCAGCGACTAACATATCCAACTTTCCACCGCATTGGTTTAAGATCTCCACAGCGGAATGATTGTAATGGGCGTTTGGGTTTCCTTCATTTCCGTACTACAAAAAAATTATCGTACGAATGAAAATTTTGACAATTTTTTAGAGAAAGTTGCGTTCTTTAAATTTTTTTCCGGCGAAATTTTACCTGATTCAACATAATTGAATTTGGAGTTTCTTCATGTATTCGCCGTGCCACAGAGAGATACGAATCAGGATGGTCAAATGGAAGCCCAGGTGTTTTGATAATTTTTGCTCCAAGAGCCGCCATTGTATCAAGTTTCTCTTGAGAATTTTTTTCAGGCATGACAAATATACATTTGTATCCTTTGACGGCAGCAACGAGGGCGAGACCGATTCCTATCATTTACAAAAAACTTTGATTAGAAATTGTTGAAGCTAAATCAAAATAATTTACAGAACCAGAATTTTTTAACAATAAAATTATATTATAATCCGAAGTACCTGTATTTCCGGAAGTCGGTTCAATAATTGTGTAGCCTGGCTTCAGTGTCCCGGCCTTCTCAGCGTCTTCCACCATTTGTAATGCGATTCTGTCTTTGTGACTCCCACCGGGTCCGTAAAACTCACATTTTACCACTAATGATGTAGAAATGAATGTCAGTTAAATTATTCCTTCAAAGTAAGCACGGACAGGAATGAAAGGGGTTAAGTGAGACGTGCTGCTTAACAAAAGAAAAGATAACACGATAAATACTTACAGACTTCACACTTAATTCCCATGGATTGTGGAATTTTATTGAGACGAATCAGCGGTGTGTGCCCAATATGATCAATAACACTGGTCATAATTGACCCGGTCGGATTTGCGGAAGGTAATTTGATCTTCATGTTTGAGAATTCCGAATCTGCGACCAAGATGTCTTCCTCCAAATCGATTCTGTTTCCTTGTGGTGGCATTCTGGTGATGTTACAATTCTTTTATGAATTACGGAATGAATATTGTGTAAGATTTCTACTGGCTTAAACTGGAACTGGAAATTTTCCAAAGAAAGAACTTTCAGTTTCTATTGAGAAATGAATTAGTTTTTGTAGCCGGAATGGTACTGATTGTATAGTGGAACAAATAAATGTTTATATACTCAGTTTATGTACTTCGGAAATAGATAACAGAGTTTACTCGTGAGTTTTTTTTTAATCATAGTATAATTCCGGCGACCTCATCCAATCCAGATGCTTTGGTTTTTTTCGGCATGCATTGGGGAAATACGTTCAGTGTCATTTGTCATAATGTCAATTGAATTGAAACAGTCTAGCAATTAAAAATGGGTTGATGAAATAAATCAGTTCCGTAATGAATGATTTTTTTTTATCTTTTTGATACTATATGTTTGCCTTTCCCTGATTTTCCCTGGAGGTAATAAAACTAAACCTTTGTTCCTTCAATGCAATCCATCAAAAGTACAAGTACTACACAATTGACCCACAATTATGGGAATACCAAACATATGTAATTCATTATGCTTGGATTACCCAATTCAATCATTAGTGTGAAAACGTGAACTGATTTGCAACCACTTAACGGCATGGATAAATCCAAACGCGGATTCTGCCTGATGACTCCCTATAGTATATAGTAAAAGTAGTAATTGAACTAATTCAACTTTAACACTTTAATTATGAAAAGGGATTTCCTTCAATGAGTTCAATTAAGTACTCAACAATTCAACAATGTGCTGCACGCTTTGGGCTGGTGCTACTGGTTAATTGCATGCCGAGAATACGTATGTAATATGTACTCGTAGTGCATGTAATGTATAAATAGAAAACTAATCAAATTCCGTCATTCCATGGTTAATTGTGAACAGACTTGTGTCTAATTGACTTATGATTGATAGTAACACTGTACAATTGAAAGACACACGAGTACTTGAAACGTGGTTTTCTTTAATGATAATTTACTGTATGTGTTGATGTTACCACCCTATTGATATTTATTAGCGTCAATTCGCCATCTTATCTATATACAAATAAACGTGGAGTGATGTTGAATACATCCACGGGTCTACAGAAAAAACTATAACACGAAGATAGTTTGTT
>JAQGCB010002217.1:0-12103 GCA_034698835.1 Protaphorura tricampata | reverse complement strand
ACCACGTAATCGCGTGGATCTAAATTATTTGTATGGACACGTCTAGTTCAAACTAGTATTCGGGGCAAACTCGTATTCTCATAACGTATACAATATGGTTAAAATTCTGAACCATTCTGAACCATTCTAAACCGCTTCCTTAGTCTTATGAGTTCTCTTGCGTCCTCATAAATAAAAAAAACGAATTTAATCAACTAGGATGCTAATTTTTTAACATCCAGAAACTGGTTACCCAACTATTTCGATCAAATTAAAAAAAATCATATATCATCTTAAGTCGTAGTAAGACAAGATGACCAGCTGTCCTTGAACTCTAAAATGTAATGTATTCCTACTGTTAACTGTATTTTTAAACTTTTTAAGATCATTTGCCAGAAAGTTCAAACTAGTAAAAACAGTTCCATTTAGTTCCATATTGTTTGTCTACAGTGCATTGCAGGAAGTCTCAAAGTTTATGAGACATTTTCATTTGTTATCATTAGTATGACGTCTGTAAGTGTGAATTCACATCTAGTGGTATTTATTTTGTGCATTGTTGCTATTTTCAATGTTGATGCTATCGAGGATTACACTAAAGAGGAACGCGTAGCACTTAATGAGGTAATTTAATTATAATTATAAAAATGATTCAAGAATAGATACACCATAAGGGATGCTGCAAAGTTTTATTAATTTTTAATTTGAATACAGTTCCGCTCCCAAGTATTTGATAATCTCACACGCGAGTATCAAAGAGTTGACGGTTACCTTATCCGATTTCTAAGAGGCAAGTTTTAATAGTTATTTTTTTAAAATACACAATTAAATACTATTAAATACACATTAATTGTTTATTTTAAAAAATTCAGCCAAAGACATGGATGTGAATGCTGCAAAGAAGATGATTATGGAGGTTTGAACACAATACATTTTTTTTCTTGCATAAACTGCTTGCTTTTTTTAAATGTAATTAATATACGAGAGAGTACATGTTTCAAATGGGCTTCGCTGTCCTTATGTGTGTTCAAATGTAATTACCCAAATAATATTACATATATATAGACTTTGAAGTGGAGGGCGTATCATAAGATTGACAAAATATTAGAGGAAACAACAATATTCGATGAAATGGGTTACCCAGAATCCATAGACGGTTTTGACAAGGAGGGCCTACCAGGTTAGCTTTTCATAATTTAATAGGAAAATATTATTTGGATAAAATTCACAGGGTGGTGCATAACCGTTTCCACATACAACCCAGTCAAAATTTTCCCAGCAATTCTGTAATAGAAATTAGTGTGAAATCGGAATATATTGAGATATTTTAAATATTAATCTTTTCAGTGTTGACTGTCAATATTGGAAAACTGGATATACGCCGTTTAATTTTGGAAGGAAAAAAAGACAAACTCGTTCGGGCATACGTTAAACTCGGGGAGACAATGGAATGGAAAGCTTATGAAGCGTCAAACCGTACTGGATCTAAAATTTCTCAAAGCATACTTATTGCGGACTACCATGGATTCAACGCAAAACAACACCTCTGCGTTCAATGTGAGTTTACTAAAATGCAAAATTAATTTTTTTTTTTTTTCTACAAAATATACAGAAATAGTATAGTTTGAAAATTTGACTACATTTTATTTATTTTTACAGGTATACTTTTTGCTCAAGAGCATGTAGAAATTTCAGAAAATAATTTTCCAGGATCTTATAAAGTGAATGTCCTATTGAATGGTTAGTTTTATATCAATTTGTTAAAACTGTAATGGAATTGTACACACAATAATTTTAATCAAATTGTGCAACTTTTTTTAAAAAAAAAACTAGTTCCGAGGTTGTATTACATCCTTTTCTCGAGAATTGAATCACTCCAATCCGCTCAAACACGGGAAGTAACAAAAATATTTGAATCTGACAAAAATGAATGGTCTGCTTTTTTGGACAAATACATTGCACCGGATCAACGCACTTATCAATTTGGTGGAACTAAAGGAGTTTGAAGATTTTAATAGTAACAAAATTATAAAAAATAAATTGTTTATTGTTAAATTGTAAACGAATGTAAAGAAATTAGATAAACTAGTAAATATTCAACCGGAATTTTCCTAACATAAATTCTGGTTTAGTAAATTGAGATATGAACATTTTAGTCGAGCTAGTCGAGGAGGGTCTAAACTTGACCTACACTATATTACATTACATTATGCCAAGGTCAACGAGAACTGAATAGATGGATGACAAAAAGTCAAGATTCATGAAACCACTAATCACTTCATCCACACCTGGAACAGGATTTTGATAATGCACTTTCCTCGTAATAAGATTACTAAATTGATGTCCATCCATCACGAAGTTAACTTTGAAAAAAATCTATCAATTCATCTTTCATCTGTACCGAACCTTAATTAATTCACAACTGCTAGTTCCGTGCGTCATAGAGAACCTAGATTGACAGCAAACTGCGAGGTTCTAAATGTGTGCAGTGCGATTAACAAAAAACCGACCTTCATTTGTTTCGGATAAATATCTCCGATATCAGATTGAGACACACAGTTCCTAAGTAATCTTACTGAAATTAATCTCCTCGGACCCTGCTAGACCAATTTTCTCCTCATAATGCTTTCTTTAAAACGCAATTATCTGATTTTAGTAGTTATATTTTTTAGTTTCACCTTTATCCCTGTCTACAGCGTGAATGAATACACAGAAGAGGAGCGAGTCGCGCTCGACAAGGTAAAACAAATTTTGACATTCGCCAATTGGCAATCACATTTGGCAATTTTTTTTTTACAAAATGCAACGTTTTCCTGTGTACACTTAGTGGAATAATGTAAGCTTAGTAGCATGGTGTTAATGCTACAAATATAACCAAAAAATTGATTTGTATGAATATTTGCCGTTTCAGTTTCGTCCGTTGGTCCTAGATGCCCTTACCCATGAATACCAGGAGAATGACAGTTACTTAATTCGATTTCTAAGAGGTAATTTTTTAATTAATAATAGTAGCGATGTGTTACCAGCTTGCAAATATTACTCGCACAGTTATCGCTTGCTATATATTAGAAAATACGAAACTATATAGAACCGATGTAGATAGACGTAACCTTTTTATTTGATTTTCTATTTAATTTTTAGCCAAAGAATTGAACCTTGTTGCTGCAGCCAATATGCTTCACAAGGTTAGAATTTTATGTACTTATGACTAATGTACAACTGACGATGAGATAATTGGCAGAATTATGATAATTCCAAGCCATACATTTTCCCGGATTCTTTCTGTATAAATGTAGTATAAAAATGAGCTTTTTTTTAACTTGCATCATCTGATTGTTTTATTAGGCTCAGAAATGGAGAAAGGAGAATAAAGTTGATGGTATTTTGGCAGAAAGAAGTATGTTTGAAGAAAACGGATTCATCGAATCTCTTGATGGCATTGATAGAGAGGGTAGTCCAGGTAATTTTGTTAAGACTAATTTTTAGTATAAAATATGCTCCTGTGAATTTCTTCACAAGTATTTTCATATGAACAGAACATTATTATTGTCGATAATATTTTGGATGAATGTATCGCAGTGCTGGGATTCAATGCGGGGAAAATGGATACCCGCCGTCTCATTTTGGAAGGGAGACAGAAAGACTTAATCCGTAGTCACGTACACCTTTGGGAAAAAATGGAATTGAAGACCCGAGAAGCTTCCAACCGAACTGGGTCAGACATATCTGATGTTTTCGCTATTTCGGACATGGCAGGGTACAGCAGGAAACAACATTTGTGTGCTGCATGTTAGTTCAAGCTTTAATTCTTCAGTTAAGTAAATTCAATATTTCTGAAATTAATGCTAATTATTTGTACATTTGAAAAGGTATACCAGTCATCATGGAGTGGGTCGAAGTTGCTGAAAAGTATTACCCGGGACTCCTGAAACTACATGTCTTCGTGAATGGTAAGATTGTAGTATGCTTTACTGCCTAGACTAAAAAAAATTAATCAAACAATTCTTGTTGATTCAAAAAGTTCCAAGAATCTATGATTTCATTATTGAGAGAACCAAAACAATTCAATCACCGCATACAAGGAGAGCAACAAAAATATTTGGACATAATAAACCGGAATGGTCAGCTTTCTTGGATAAGTACGTTGCACCGGAACAACGAAGTTATCAATTCGGTGGAACGAAGAAAGATTATAAACTTTAAGAAATAACGCAACAGAATTTGTACTTGTGAATGTCTATTTTTATATTTATTTCTATGCACTTTGTAATCTGAAAAATGCTAAAAAGTCTCGTCTTTCGTTTAATTACATTTTAACACAAATGAATAAAAAACGCATTAAAATAAAAATCACGAGAAGGTGTGGTCAACCATTGTAGCTCGCTTTCTCCGTTGAGACAATTTTTCTTTTTATTAGTTTATTAATTATTATGCCATTAATTAAGATTTTAGAACGATCGAGAGTCCATTGATTCGTGGTTAGGGCATCCCCGGAAAAAAATATGTCGGTTCAGTTTGCTGGAATAAATGCAATGACTCTTCCTTGTTAGACCTCTATGTAAAAAATCGCATTCTTTTGTTTGTCAGCCTGTTTGTTTGAGGCCCAACAATGTCTGTATCTGCAATGACTTCTACGACGAAATAAATAAATCCTTCTAGTAGTCCAAGGTCAAGAAATTTACATTTTAGACGACAATTTCTTAATGACCTGTCAATTATTTCGTCCATACTTTGGACCTGGTCAGGATCAGGATCCCAAAGCACGACATGGTAAAATATAGGGAATCATTATTTAGTAGTAGTCAGACAGGTTAATTACGTACCGTAAAATAAGCCGTCGAGTTTGCTGTGGGTGTTTTATAAAAAATTAACACCATAGGTATTTCTGCTCGTTTGCAACTAATTAATTCGTAATAGATTTTTTTTATTGCCTTTAGAGGAAACTTACATGGGTAAATGAGTTGCTCCACAGAGAATTCTCACGACGTTATCCTGTGTCGTAGTAAGCTTTTCTGAACTGGTCTTTATTTTTCTCTGGATAAATATCTCGTCCAATTTTAACTGAAAGTCAGTCTCTAATTAAGGCCTCTCCTCAAATCAGCAGCAGACCCTAAGACACTATATAGCCTAATATGTTTTCGTTCAGACACAATTCGGAAATTATATTAGTTATATTTTTTATTTTCGCCTGTATTTCTATATACAGTAGTGCTGCTAAATTTACAGAAAAGGAACGTGTCGCACTTGACAAGGTAAAAGTTCGAATTGGTTATTTGGCTATATTTATAAAAATATCGTACAATTTTCTGAAAAGCTGTTGAGAAGTTTAATTGAGTTCAATAACGTAATGAGAAAGATAAGAATCCAACTACTGCCTCTCAGAGAAAACCTTATTCTCTTCTAGAAAATTTGAATGACCCATGATATCAAAATGATATTCAAAATCTCACTGGCTCGTTCCACACAACGAGTGTGTTGCATTGCATTCAGGACGATATTTTTTTCGCGAATGACTGGTATCAAATATTTACCGGCTAAAGTTTTACATTTGCAAGTGAAGCATCCTCATATGGATGGTAAACACAATAGTACATTTTACATATTGTGGACTGAAATATACACCTAATTTCAAAATAGGCGAAAATAAATTGAAAAGAGACTGACTTGTATGCATATTTTGTTTCAGTTTCGACCCTTGGTAATAGACACGCTCACAAATGACTACCAAAAGATTGACAGCTTTTTAATTCGATGGATAAGAGGTAAACATTCGAGTAAATTTTAGTAGCCTATTACTATTTTAATCATTAATTATTTATAGCCCTTTTGTCACATATTCATCCAAAAAAATATTATGTGTGAAAATGGAATCATTAAGTTTTTTTTCTTGGATTTTTATTCATAGCCAAAGATTTCAACCTTGATGCTGCAGCCGAGATGCTTCTTAAGGTTTGTGTTACTCAAATTATGTACAAATACAAAAATTAATTCATATTCATTTTAAGTCTTGGGAATTTTCTACCGTATATTTCCACGAATTCTGCTTATGTTGAGCACAAGCACATTTAAAATACATATGGAGTAATATCACAGTCAGTTAACGTGTAGGATTTTAGATACTTAAGAACAAATTGCTAGTTAGATTCTAGTTTTATAGTTATATTACCTAGTTTTTTTAACTTAAGCTCGTGGCAGCTGGCAGCCCTCGTAAAATTGTGTCGACATCTATGACTGCAAACCTAAACTAGTTTCTAATGCTTCACGGTTTGTTTCGTTAGGCTCAGAAATGGAGAAAGAAGCATAATGTGGACACCATTTTGGAAGAAAGTAGTTTGTTTGAAGAATGTGGATTTATAGAATCCAATGATGGAGTCGATAGAGAAGGCAACCCATGTAAGATTTGAACATACCAATACCAATAAAACTTAACCATTACATATTTATGTACCAACAACATGTATTACAGTTCTGACATACAAAATTGGGAAAATGGACATTCGTCGTCTAATTTTGGAAGGGAAATACAATCAGTTGATCAGAAGTTCAATTCACCTTCTAGAAAAATTGGCTTTAGCATCCCGACAAGCTTCAAATCGGACAGGAACAGATATTTCTCAAGGGATACTGATTACGGACATGAGTGGTTATAACAGGAGACAGCATTTATGCATTCCTTGTTAGTTGATTTCTTGTCTAAACTTAACTTCAATATTACCACTTGAATTTAAACCGTGTTATTTATTCATTTTAAAAGGTATAGCTATGAGCATGGAATGGCTTCAAATCTGGGAACAGTATTACCCACAATTCTTAAAATTACAAGTCCTCGTGAATGGTAAATCGGCCATATTAATATTTAACAGCCTGTTGTTATTTACTTTAATCATGCAATCTTTGTTGACCCAAAAGTTCCAAGGATCTACGATTTCGTAGCAGAGAGATCGAAAGTAATTCAATCGCCACACTCAAGAGAAACAACAAAAGTATTTGGACACAACAAAGCTGAATGGTCAGCCTTCCTTGACAAGTACATTGCACCGGAACAACGAAGCTATCAATTTGGTGGAACAAAGAAATCAAATCACGACATAAAATTATAAGAATATGAAAAGGTTGTAATTTGACTGGTTTAGATAATGTACGCGTAGGCCCACCGGTTTGTAATAAAATATATTGTAGAATAATTATGATCTTATACATGCTGTGAAAATAAATGAGTTATTCTGTTTCTCTCAGTCAACGAAATATCTAATTAGATTACCATCAAAAGATTGCTACCACTGCCTAAGGAATATAATTAAAATTCACGACAAGGTGAAGTCTGTGACCTTCGGGGAAAACTGGAAAAACAACTAATTTAACAACACAACAGTTTATAGGAATGCAAACAGTTCCAATTCAGTCCTGCACAGTCAAGCATCCATATTTTAATTTAATCGAGAGTGAATGAATAATGGCCCCGCTAATTCTGAATTATAAAATATCTGCGATAATTTTGTTGTCTTATTTTGTCATTGCCATTCTCGCAACTACATCTGGTGCTAATTACACGGAAAAGGAAAGGATTGCAATCGGAAAAGTAAAGAATGTTTTCAATTTGAAGCCCGTTCATTTTTTGCCACATTTCTGCTACGATTAATTAAATGTTAAATGATTGAATTATTTTCGTTGTATTTTTATGCTTAGTTTCGCCCTATGGTTTTAGACGTTCTTACGAAAGACTTCCAAAAAGTGGACAATTACCTAATACGATGGCTAAGAGGTTATTTTTTTCAACATCTGTATCGAAATATAAAATTTTAGTCAACGAAATTGATAAAATATATATAATTGTGTTTTGCCCTTAGCCAAAGAATTGGATCTAGACTCTGCAGCTGAAATGCTTCGAAAAGTAAGACTTGTACTCTTTGTGTTAATTACATTTACATTAATGCCAGTAAGTACGATTTTGAATAATAAATATTTCTCACATTTATTCTTGTCAATTAGGCACAGAAATGGAGAAAAGAAAATAAAATTGACACAATTTTGGATGAACCCAATTTATTTGACGAACCTGGTTACACTGGTATTATAGAAGCTGGGGACGGATTTGACAAACAGGGGACCCCAGGTAAGTCACGAATTTCCAAAACACTTCCATATGACTGTAATATTCTATCGGAATGTATTTAATGTCGAGGGCAGTTCCAATAATCCTATAATACGTAAATATATTACAGTGGTGGAATACAGTTTCGGGAAACAAGACATTCGACGGTTAATTTTGGAAGGGAAAGAAACGTACTTTCGCCGAAGTCAAATTTCGATGTGGGAGAAATTTGAATTATTAGCCCAACAATCTGCAAATTGGACTGGATCAGAGGAATCACAAGTTATTGTATTATCTGACTTTGCTGGCTTCAATAGAAAACAACACATGTGTGTCCCATGTTAGTCTATATTCCAATTCATTATTAAAAATATAAAACCTGAACACTACAAACGAATATTCACTTTATTAAAGGTGTACCGTTCGTGCTGGGATTGACTCAGAGTGTAGAAAATTATTACCCGAGACTCTTTAAATTCCAAGTCTTTGTGAATGGTAAGTTAAAGTTAGTCCACAATTCATTTACACGCGAGGGTGTAATTATTAATTCTAAAATTTTATTTGTTCAACAGTTCCCAGGGGCTATGATTTCATAGCGGAGAGATCAAAAGTAATTCATTCAAAACATAGCGAAAAAACTACAAAAATATTTGGAGTCGATAAGTCGGAATGGTCGTCGTTTCTTGACAAGTACATTTCACCGAATCAACGAAGTTATCAATTTGGTGGAACGAAAGTCAAAGAAGCTTAAGAATTTCAATTATTTGCGTTTTGACCTTCACAAAAGTTGTTCTGGAGGTCAAGGGCTACAACATTTCCAAAATCCAGCCAATTCAAACAGATCGGCAAAAGCCTCGGCCCGAACTCCCTTGTCCTTTATGTAAAGTTGGGGATACTACGCTAGAATAATAAACATGTGTGTTTTCTAAGACAGCCACTTGCAATTCTGTTCAAAATTTATAGATTTTAAAAACTTTAATCTCTTTTTTGGCATAAGTCTAATTATTTTTTTTTGAGAGGATTAAAATATGAGTTCACCCAGCAAGTGTGTTTCAGAAATATCTTCCCAGTTTGTTGATTTTTTTTTGCATAGCACTTTCAATTTTAAAAATCAAGGAGGATACGATCTTACAGTGCGATCTTGGGTGCTTCGGTACAAATCACACTCGATCCCTCTAGAAATTGTCTCCTCGCTCACAAACTAGTTCTCTTGAAATTGCAAAAATGATTAGATGCAAAAAATCAATGGTATAATTCGATTCGCAAAAGATTGTTTTAGATATGCGTTTCTAAGCTCACTCCGTTTTAATGAGAAATACTGCAGAATTATCATGTTGTCAACAAAAATAATAAAAATATAAGAAGTTGTAAAAAAATAATTAGACATGGAATTTTATTTCTCTCACAGATCGGAATGTCTACTTAGGTTTAGAACAATAGCTTCTTTACCTCAACCTCTACCTGGCCTGGGTGGGATCATAAAATCACAATTCACGAACGACGCGAAGAAAAATTTGTGACGATCGTAAAATAAAACTGGAAGAACGACTAATTTAATTCGAATGCATTTACATTGACTGAAAGCAGTTGCAGTTGCACACTTGCACATCACTCCTACAAAGTAAAGCATCCATATTTGAAATTCTCGTAATTCAGGGTGAAACATGAAACTGTTAATTCTGAATTACAAATTCTCTGTGAAAATTTTGCTGTATACTTTCGTAATTGCCATTGTTGTAGCTACTGCTGCCTCTAAATACACGGAAGATGAGCGAATTGCAATTGAAAAGGTAACTAAACATTATATGATTGAATTTCAAATGATTGGATAATTTTCTTCGTATTTTTATGCCTAGTTTCGCCCAATTGTCCTAGACGCCCTTACCAAAGACTTCCAGAAGATGGACAGTTACCTAATACGATGGCTAAGAGGTTATTTTTTTCAACATCTGTATCGAAATGTAAAATTTTAGACAACAAAATTGATAAAATATATATGTACTTGTGTTCTGCCTTTAGCTAAAGAATTGAACCTAGGTTCTGCAGCCGAAATGCTTCGAAAAGTAAGACTTGTACTTTTTGTGTTAATTACATTTACATTAATGCCATCACCCAATGGTCATCACCGATAACTTTTGATTTTGAAGTAGAAAATCTTAATAAAATTATTTTGACACTTGGAAAGGCTCATTCAGGAATTTTCAAAAAAATTGTGCCACTCGAAAAAATATTCAGACGAATAACGCCCGTGGTTATTAAAATGTGGGCATTCGACTCAATTAGTACGATTTTGAATAATAAATTTGTCACACATTTATTCTTGTCAATTAGGCACAGAAATGGAGAAAAGAAAATAAAGTTGACACAATTCTGGAAGAACCCAATATATTTGACGAACCTGCCTACTCTGGGATTATAGAATCTGTGGACGGATTTGACAAACAGGGGACCCCATGTAAGTCACGAATTTCCAAAACACTTCCATATAACTGTACTATTTTAATATCGGTTTCGGTTTAATGCCAATTTCTTTCGTAATTTCTGTATTTTTTTATTTTATTTTTAATATTTTTCCTAAATTCTTGAGCAGAAATTACGAAAGAAATTTGTTAAATCTGGCTGCTTTTGGTAAACTCTGATGTATGTAGTAATAGATATAATTCTGTTATCGTTAATGCTGACATCGTAATTAGAATTGTATTATACGTAAATGTATTACAGTGCTGCAATACAGTTTTGGGAAATTGAACATTCGGGGATTCATTTTGGAAGGAAAAGAAAAGTACTTTCGCCGAAGTCTAATTTTGATGTGGGAGAAATTCGAGTTAATTGCCCAACAATCTGCAAATCGGACTGGATCAGATGAATCACAAGTTGTCATTATTTCGGACTTTGCTGGATTCACTAGAACCCAACACGTGTGTGTGCAATGTTAGTTAACATGCCAATTCAATATTATGAATGATAAACCTGTCTATACAAATATTCACTTTAAAGGTGTGCAATTCGTACTGAGATCGACTCAAATTATAGAAGATTTTTATCCAGGACTCTTTAAACTTCACGTCCTCGTCAATGGTAAGTTTATACACGACGAGAGTGTAATCTAATTACCATTCAAAACCACAGCATATTCTAATTATTAATTTAAAAAAAAATTATTTGTTCAAAAGTTCCCAAGGGCTATGATTTCATAGCGGAAAGATCAAAATTAATTTACTCAGATCATACCATGAGAACTACAAAAGTATTTGGAGTCGATAAGGCGGAATGGTCGGCTTTCCTCGATAAATACATTGCACCGGATCAACGGAGTTATCAATTTGGTGGAACGAAAGTTAAAAAATCTTAAGAATTTAAATTAATGTAAATGTCAATTGAAATTGTAAAAATTAAACATGAATCTCAGATCCTAAACCCCTCAGCACGAATAAAAAATTACTTTTGGTGATGTTGACAAACCCAGAGAATATTTTCTACTTTATTTTCATATGATGACTTGTATTTTTAATTAGAAATTATTTATTCATTTTAAGACAACTCCTAACATGACGATCCACCACTGAACCTGTCAATAGCGACCACCTGGACTCACATAACTCTTGCCACGACTATGGATACCGACCACTAGTGTATAGTAGATAGTACGTCGTATTTTCCTGCCATGTGCATTGACCGGTGGGCAAGGGGGGAACCATTGGTCCATTTTTGCGCAACATCATTATTTTGGATGGCATTTTTGTTAGTATCGGTGGCGACACTCAACTCGACCAACAATTGCCGGACTTTCCTTGTTCCTTGTTAGATTAAGATCAAAAATGTTGTTCCCTAAACCTGAAGCTGGGATAATAAAATGACAATTCACGACACCGTGAAATCTGTGACCATTGCAAAAAACTAGGAAGACAACTTACTTTAATTCGAATGCATTTACGTCGAATGCAAACAGTTCCAATTCACTCCTGCAAAGAAAATCATCAGTGGTTTAATTTAATTGAAAGTGTCTAATGGCCCCATTAAATCTGAATTCTAATT
>JAQGCB010002216.1:0-12104 GCA_034698835.1 Protaphorura tricampata | reverse complement strand
ACATTGTGGTGTGATATACATTCTCAACCACTGACAAAATTATTGGATTAGGAAATTTCGGTCGATTGACCACAATCAAATAATTTATACCAATCATGAGAAGAACCAGAAGAAGATTCCCGAATGGTACTACGATTTCTTCTAAGCAAATATTTGCACAATGAATAAGGATTTGTTGACATTTGTATTGTCTGATCCAGAAAGTAGAATTTGACAATGGAGACGAACCAGGTGGAAGGGTTGTCAAGTACCTGGTAATTAATACAAAATTAAATGACGAATGAATTGAATCGCAACAGGAATGGATAACTTCTGAATATTAATAATTGTGAAATACAGACCTTGTATCGACAAGATATTTGTGTACAAACAAAGCAGAAATAGTCATGATTTCTAGGTACAACAGCGCAGTTGCAATATGTTGTGCGAATACGTAGGCACTGAGAAGTGCATACGGAATTGTGATAAAAGTTAATCTATACTTCCACTCATTTGATGATGTCCGAATGCAGATGACAGAAGGACTTGTCAGGTAAGAAGTACCTACTGCAATTCAATGCAAAACCGGAAAGGGTCCTGCAAATAACTCTGAATGCCGTCATCATCAAATTGTAGAATTCCACAATTCTGTGAATGCTTGGAGAAATTCTGTATATCGAACGAAACTGTATATCCCCGAAACCACGATTGAACATCTCTACTGAATCGGTCGCTCTCAAAATTGTACTGAATCGCCAAGAGGTTGCCAAAATCGATATAACGCAGAGCAAACTCTTTAGTCGAGGTGAATATTCTATCAGGTCAAACACACCCTGGAAACATTCTTGGGAGATTAAGTAAATCTGTAGAACAGTAGATGAAACAAAATCACGATGGCATTGGATAAATGGTAGAAGTAATTGTGGCATTTGACAGTGGACATTTCTGCTCTACACTCGTAGAAAAGTCAAGTATTTTTTCGAATATGCCACTAGGCCACCGTTTTGCTTAGCGATTTCAATCCTTGAACTGTGTTCCTTTAAACTTCACAATACTGTAGTGATAGTCGTGCCGTTTTTGGTAACTGTGTAATCAGAGATTCTCCATGAACGGCCTTTCATGGACTGAGATTTTTCAAATTCGAGAAAATTCTTTCAGGATTTATTTCACTTTAGACATTCGTAATCGGTTCCAAATTTTGAATTCAATAGACTCATTGTTGTAGCTGGTTCTTCTTACAATTAATTCAAACTTTCATAAATGCTTTTGAGCACAAATAGTGCGTGATAGAGGCCGTAATACAAAATCCAGAGCATACCAGACGGGAGAGAATCATATTGTGCTATTAAAGCAATGCAGCGCAAATTAATAAAAAAACATGACTTTTACCGTTACAAAATTTCTTGAAGTTTGAAGTGTGAGGAGAACTAACTTTAATTGTCTTTTCATTTCAGAATTAGAGACGGAATAAGACAAATAAGAAAATATTGAACATTTCAAAACAAAATTGAATGTATCGTCTTGACTGGACGAAACTGATTGAACTTACACGATGACGTCTCACTGATATTTCTTCCTAATGGTTAATTGGCTAATATTTGTATTTCGTCAGTAATCTACAGTTCTTGGAACAACAAAGACAAATTCCATGAAATCAACTCTAATCTCAATCAGTGCCCCAAATGACATTTCCTGCTTCGACAATCGAGAGGAAAAATATTGAATTGTATATTCTAATAAACATTCTTCCAGAAAATCTGCAAATAATGATTATTAAACTGCCTAATAATAAAATTGTCCCTATAAAATATTTAAGTATTGGTTAATTAGTGCATTTGGCATTACTGAATATAAAAAACCAACTATACTTATGAATCGAGTTTAAACTAATTGTACAAAAACGGAATATAGAAAATTCCTCTGCTCATCAATGCATCACATAATTCACCATTTACACCTCTATTGTTTCAATTTAAATTATTAGAACTATGTATATATATCCGCATATTCAAAAACAACTCAGCTGCAGCACAGAGCAGAGTCTTAAATTATACAAACTATAATACTACACCACATCATTTCTGTTTTTTAAGCTTACACCCCATCATCCACATCCACCCTTTCCTTCCGAGTTCATTTTAGGGTTCTATGAACACAGGAACAGAACATAAGAGCAGACAGACGGTGCGGGTGCGGTGATGAATTATTTTTTTTATACCATCACCCTCACTTTTTATTAAATGTAACCTGTCACAGGTAACAAGTCTTATTGTTCGGTACAAATGATTCCAGGTCAAAATAACGACCAAAATGAAATGAAACGAATATTCAGCGGTTGCCTTACATTCCAGAGGCGGACTGATTTTCCTTCGTGTCCTAATCTTAGAAAAACAAACTCATATTATGTTCACAGAAAATCTTGACGATATTTTTGTACTTGCTCTCATTATTACCAATTTAATTTATTCCTACGACATATCCGACAGGTATGTAATGTGGCTTA
The DNA here is from genome assembly GCA_034698835.1 of Protaphorura tricampata. Classification (NCBI taxonomy): domain Eukaryota; kingdom Metazoa; phylum Arthropoda; class Collembola; order Poduromorpha; family Onychiuridae; genus Protaphorura; species Protaphorura tricampata. The sequence continues at coordinate 9,622 of JAQGCB010002216.1, read as the reverse complement.
CCTGTTAAATAACGTTGAAAATATTCTATACATACAATATAGTTCAGTTTTTTTTTGTAACCCTTTGTGGTGGTAGTGTTTCATTGTCAAAAGCCCAATGCTGTACCGTGATGTGCGGTAATTGCAGTCAGTCAAGGTATACACGGCCCACGGCTCTCCGGCACATCCGTTCTATCGTCTCATCATCAGTTTCATGCTAAATACAATTCAGTACTAGTAATAGTGCGAAACTTCACAGGCCAGGCCTAAAGGTCCAAATTAATAATTTCAACTTGAGTTTTTAATTTCCCTTGAATTGAATGTATTTGCATTCATATTTTATTTGTTCGTATTTCCTTGGCGTACGTACGCCAATATTTCGCATGTATACTTAGAATTACGTAGAATTGTGTGTTGCGAAAGGTCGGTTGTACGTACCAATATACAAAATTGTGGAATTTTTATAGCGTACACCATTAACACCATCGTTTTCACAAGGATTATTTTTTAGCAGTGAACTTTACCATGTACAATCTTATCTTGCATTCAAGTTGATTAGATATTGGCACATTATTGCATTGCACTGTGTGCTACGATACGAACTGTACGTGCAGTGAGTTTCATTGCCAATTTCATTATCTCGATCGTTCGGTTTTCCACACAAACTGGACAGTAAGTTAACAAATTGTGTCAAGTTTTAGAGTGATTTTGTGATCAAAGGTGAAAATAGTTATATGTTTAGAATTTATTCCTAAAAAAACTGTGGGTTGGAAAAAACGGAATATCATATATTTCCGAGGAGTGAAGTTTAATAAAAAGAAACAAGAACAAATCGCCGGGAAATAATTGGGAAATATACTTCGGCCGGGTCAAAATGTCCACGGATCGATACAACAAGTAAGAAAAATTAACCTTCAATTGATTGATTGATTTCTACACTGTATGCATATGTTTGTGATGTCAAAATGATTGCACAAATTTTGTACAGATAAATCCTTACATGGCGATACGAGTGTAAATTATAAATTACACATGACTGGATTTATAGATTTAACTTTTAGCTAGTTGTAGTCGTAATATTAAAAATTGTAAAAATTACGACAGTTTGGTATTTAGTGTTGCAAGTGGTTCAATTCGTTTAACATTCTCCTAAAACCCCGACTTCACTTGTGTAACCGGTCTCAATTGTTGATTGAACTCAACAATCAATTATGAAAGCTTTCCTTCACACACCCATTGTTGTGAATGACTTCTGTGTTATAATATGGCAAACAAATAAGGGAGGAATCCGTAGCTTGTCACGTCAGCCGTGCAAAAGATGAAATGGAAGATCTTTGAAATTTTAGTTTCAACACTTTATTGTTTTCGCATGTTTTGAATTTGAATTACATAATCCGGAAGGCATGTTTTACTTTTACTCATTCTTCTCGCTAACAAGGAATCAATTCCATATACGAGCCATATCGAGTCAAAAATAAAACGCATACCTATGTTACATCAAATGTCATTAGTACGACATATTGTATCTCTCGGCGTATGCATTGCATATACAATTTTAATGGACAAATGGAATTTTTTCAAATTTTTCGACAATTCAGTGGCTACTCTGTATATTATCCTGAAACAGGCACGGTGTGCCAGAGAATGTAGCGCTAATGGTTGAAGGTCTTGTCCGATTTAGTCAAGATAAGGTCGTGTGCTTTCACGAGGTTCACCAGGTCATCAAAGTTCTAGAGTCGGCTACATTTCTCTGACCTCGTAAGTTGAATTCTCCGGTCCTCAGAATCGCAAGGGCTATCTAATATATCTGGACTCTGGAGGAGTAAATCGGACACCGCTATGCTCAATATTGTATTTTCAAAGAAGTATTTTACTTAAGAATGCTTTGTGTATAGAAGATCTGCCTCGGAAACCTTTTTCTCTTATTTGCTTGAACACTAATTTTGTACCTTCCCGAATAACAAATCAAGTCCAAACATGAAAACAGAAAGTACAAAGTACAACTTCATATGATTTAAATGAAAAATATGTCTGGCCCTGATTCTACATTGGGATTTATTTATGTTCAGTAAACAAGGCAGATATTTGTAATTACTCAGCTGGTACCAGTTTAACTACTGACGAATACTCCCGGCACTACAATAAGTGAATGATTTTAGAAAATATTATGTATTACATTAGGTACACGATTGTTTGTAAATCTGTTAAGGTACGATAGAGTACAAATCTGTCTTCAGAGGGCAAAACTTTAGTTTCCTGATGTTCCAAACTTATAGCGACTCAACAATACTATCATGTACTTTGTACTATTCTCCTACACCATTGTTGTACTTGCTTTCAAACTTTACAATAATTTCTAAATTACCGGAGAAATACTAGCACCACCACACCCACACCCATACCGTGCGTGCTCTTGCTGAGTTAATGTAAGATGTTTCACCAAAAAACCTTGACTATGAAATTAATGTACATTGTTCGTCTGGGTCCTACAAAATATCCGCATTCATAAAAATCTTAAATAATTTGTGTAAACACAAATATAAAAAAAACACATTTGAAAAGCAAGCATCTCTTATGACTGGATGAGTAATATGCGTGTGAGGTTAATGCCGCCACGCCAAGCCACGCCGTTTGTAATCCGTATGTATTCAACATCCGTCCCCATAAAAAAATGTTGGATTTTTTGATTTTAGCCAAGAGAAAAGGAATTAAGTTCAGTGTAGCGTGGCGTGAATGGATTTACTACGTCTACGTACGTTTTACCCATGCAAAATTCAACGCAGGCATGGCATATTTTTTCGTTCCGCTAGAAAAACGTATGAAACGATGAGGAAGAAACAACAGGATTCATTCACACATAGGTTTTAGTCATAAAATTCCTCTAACCGTCCGTCCCAAGTGTAATATTTATAATATGTCACATAGCCAGTCATACAAATGCCTTGCCATGTGCTAAATTCATTTACCGCTAAATGTGATGATGAAGTCTCAGCCGACACGACTGAGATTGCCGACTGATAGTAAAAAGATCACACACTGACTGAAATATCGCCCAATGTTGAAGTTGAAATGAAGATGATTTCACTAGGGTGGTTCTTCCCCATATGCATTTAATTGTTCTGCAGATCAGTGGATTCTATTAACTTGGAAGGTGAATGTTATGAACCTCCCTAAAAATCCAATTAAAAATTACAAACAGCGAAGATCTGCCAAAAATAGAGATTTTTTAATTAATGTCCGAAATTCGTCACAGATTTTCGTCGCATATCCCCACATGTAGGCGAGAATTTTCATTGAAGTTTTGATATTAGAGAATTACAATTACACTTTCGATGCAGCTACCACCGATCTACCGGTAATAAGTATTCGTGTGCTCTGTCTCTACTGTCAGATCATTAAATTCGAGAAGACTTTAGATTCGTAATAATAAATAGTTCGAAAATATATTTTGATGACTAGCCATACACATACGTGTGTTCATTTTTCGACAGTAATTTCTAATTTAGGTATGTGCATAGTTTGATTTTCTATCTATGGTTACTTTAAAAACGTTTTCTCCACTTTTCTCTACGCTAAATGGAGAGCAATTCAATCTTCAAGTAAAAACACTGCGTGTATGCCGCTGACTTACTGGGATTACCAATTAATTTGCGAGGTCTCTCAATCTGAACTAGTTATGACAGCAACGCCCAGAGTTCATTTTTTAAATGATGTATTAAAATTGCTATGTCAAATCTCCACACAAATCAAAGGTGGTCGCATAGTTGAGGTGGTTTGAATTTCGAGATGTTTCCGAGTAGAGTTACGTTGTTTCTAATAATGTAGATGATGAAACTAATTCGCGTTCTGGTTTCATAAATAGATTTTGCATGCACGAGATACTGGTACAATCCATATTTTATAGAATCCATATCCAAATCCATTGATTTGTATTTAAATTCTCGCCTTTTTCTAAAATTAATGCAGTCAGACCACAACAAGAATTCACAGTATAGAGTAGTAATTGTGTACATTTCTCAAATCAGTAAAACTTTTGCAATAATAATTTTAGGGCTGCACGAGACGGGTATTTAGATGCTCTAAAAGAGGCTACGAAAAAGGACCTGAACACTCGTGATGAAGATGGGATGACGCCAACATTGTAAGAAATTTTAACATTCTGTTAATTACATTTTTATATTCATACCTATTATCATATGAACACTGTTTAAATTTTAATGAACTAACAGATGGGCATCATATGAAGGAAATCTGGATGCCCTTCGTCTGATTGTCGGTCGTGGGTAAGACCTTCTTGCGTATTTATTTCCCATTTTATGCAATATCATAATTAATTTTTAGTATAACTCCTGTTAAAATTTTATAGCACACGTCATACTGAGAATTGCATTTTAATCAGATAAGAAACTTTTTAGTAGTACAACTGGCATCATGAGAATTAATTTCGGACGTAAAATCGAAAAAGAACGTGCGATTCAGAGAATTCACCTTGTAAATACAAGTTATTTCATTTTTTCTAAAAAAAAAGAGCAATCATAAAAATGTACGGAATGCAGGGAAGAGCGGATTAACAATTAGTTTAAGATATACCGTCGACTTAATTTAAACGAGTCATATGATTTGGGGTTTTTATACGACACGAGGCAAGCTTTCTTAAGACAGTATGAGATGAGTATTGAAATAATCATAGGCTTAATTTAATATGTACGCGAACGCAACTATGCAAGGAATTTAGATTTGCATTAAGCTTGAGTAATTAATCCGAAATGATTTATGCAATTATGCCTGGCTCTCGTCTTAATTAAATCTGACAGGGTTTTACTACTTTCTGTGGTCGATACGGACAAGTGAAATATGAACTTACAAAATGGCCTCTGTAATTTAATTTGATGGTCCTGTTTGTTGTATGTTATTCGCACAGTGCCTATCCGATTGAGGATTGACTGTATAGTTTTCTTCTCAGGAGATTCTTAAAATTTTGAGGAAAAGTTTGGATAGTTATATTAACTTTCTCAAGTTTTGCAAAATAAACTGAAATTACTGTGGCCTGATCGCGATCGCCCGAAATGTATACCTTATAAATTCTTTTAACTGTGAACGTATCCAGCCTGTAATTAGTATTTTAGATAACAGCATGAATTCCTACAAATTAATCCATTTCTATAGAGGGGATCCTGACAAATGTGACAATTATGGGAATACAGCTTTACATTTTGCCGCAGCCAGAGGTCATATACAAATCGTGTCATTCCTTGTAAATTTTGGAATCAATTTATGGGCACTTGACATAGACTTCCACACGCCAAAAGACTTGGCTGCCATTAACAACAGAGAAGACATTTTGCGTTACCTTGATGGAGCCATTGCAAAAGAAGAAGCCAAGGACAAGAAAAAGGTTAAGACAAAATTCAATCCTTCCATCATTTCCTTAATTAATAATTTTTATCCCAGAGCACGTCTTTCTCACACCTTTGATACTGTGGTCTCATATTACGTTTTTGTATCACAAGGAAAATAAACACCACGTCTAGTACCCTGAACCAAAAATTTGTATTGATTGATTCCTCGACGTAAAACATTTCAGTTCAAGGTCGAACTTCAGGCATAATTGTACTGAATCCTACTCTGACAGACTTTTTTTATGGTAAAACGAATTATGGTCAGCGAATCTTGTTTCAAAAACTACTAAGATATTTTAGACATTTTTAAATAGACAAACCAAATTAGCTCATTACTATATTGTTACACAGGTCAAATCCTTGAAGGAAAAAGCGGAAGCCACTGCTCAGAAACGATTGAAAGAATTTGACAAACTACAAAAGAAAGCGAGTCGATCCGTGGAAGAAGACCAAAAGAAATTGGAGAGACAACGAGAGAAAATGGCGAGGAATGGGAGCGTGGGTTCAGACACAGTCAAACAAAATGAATCCAATAAGTCATCATTCTTCAGTCTCCGCAAGGATTCTCTATTCCTCTACGGTCAAAGCCCAAAATTCTCTGAAATTGTGGCCAGTTCGGACCAAGGAAGTGGTGGCGGAGGAGGAAAACAAAATCATTTGACGGGAGTGTACAAAAAAGTTCAACAAAGAAAAACAATGGGTGGAACTTCTTCTAGGATTCAAAATACAACTAATTCAGGGTTTAAGGTAAGATTTCATCTGATTCTGCACTCTTTACACCCACGATACTCTCAGCCAAATACTTCCGAACTCTGGTAACCCATTCGATACTCGATAAATTACCAGCGGACCCACAAATTCAATTTTTGAAGAAAATGGCACAATATTTAAAAGATTACTCTGGAGCCCTACGACTTAAATCGATAACCTCAAATTATAAAGTATATGTCGATAGTTACAATAAGCTTGAGACTTCGGAAAAAAATTGACTGTGACTGTTTCTTTTCCTATTTGAAAATATTACTTCTCAAAAAGCCAAGAACCTCTAAAAGTTTAGTACGTATTTTTGTAATTGTGGGCGATTGCTTGGAATTTACATTAAGTACTCCTGTCCTGTTTTTGCAACCCATAATATACATTAGTTCATTGGGCGGTGTCTTCTTGTTAAATCTGGTTTCGATATCTCGGGCTGACATGGAGTATGTGACTGCTTCAGTTTTCTCTCAATAGGAAGACTTATTCATGGTGCTGCTACAGGCCTAATGGAAAGCCAGAAGTAGAACCCATTTTCTTTGGAAAAATGCATATACTGGACTATTCGCCTACGGAAAATTTTTGTTTAATTTTCTTATTGTTTGTCCGATTACAGGTGGCTGAAGTGGAGAGTGATGGAAAACGGACGATTCGGAGTTTGTCCGGTCTTCAGAGAGACAACGAGGTCATGTACGTTCCAAAATACGAAATCTCTGGAGGAAATAATGTTGGAAGACGTGGGAAAATCTCCGGATTATTTGAAGAAGGTGATGAGGGCGGTGAGAATGAAGACAATGACCCTTCCTACAGTTCGGTTGACGAAAGTCGCTTAGTCACGACAACGACGACAGCTCCAATGGGTCGATCAATGTCCAAACCAGAATATTTGGACAGAGGAACAGAGTCAGGATTCAATGATGACCAGGCTCTTCCACACAACAAAGTGTCAATGTTTGAAAGACCAGGTTTCGGTTCTGTGGCATTCCGACACACCGTCATGTCAAATACTCTGAGTAATTTCCCTAGTCAAAATTCTCAGGATGGGGATGCCAAGAGTCAATCGAGTCAGAATCGGAATAGTAGTCGGACACAGAGTTTGGAAACTTGGGAAGAAGATGATCTTCCGCCGTCGGATGAAGAAGGTTAACAATTAAACTTATTTATAAGCTTATTTTATGTTTATAGATTTGGAAGAGTGACTCTAAAAATAAAATGAATGTTTCTTTGTAATTGTTACAGAATACGAAGATCATGAAACTGGACCAGTAGAGCTTTTCTTGGCAGCTGCGGGCTTATCAAAATACATACCAGTCTTTGTTCGGGAGAAGATTGATATGGAGGTACAATTCAGTCTCTTCTCAGTTGATTAATCAATACTAAAGCCTATTGCTTGATAAATCTTGTTTGAATTAATTCGTATAGGAATTGATGAGACTCTCGGACGGAGATTTGATGTCACTCGGGATGGAACTTGGCCCAAGAAGAAAATTGTTAAGATCAATTGCAGAGCGGGAGCAATCTCTGGAATCACCGGGTGAAATTATTGACAGTCGGCTGTGAGATTAGCTATAGTGAAGATTAACTTTAATTTTAATATAAAATATCGTCTGATAGCCAGAATTTTGATTTACCAGTGTTCTTCCCATACATTTAGAAACAATGCATTTTTTAAGTAAGTTCGAGCATCTGTCCATCCCTTTGGCGTACACTTTCCAAATTAAGAAAGAATCAGGTAGAATATTAAAAATTTATTCATTTCAGGGATTTCGACTTTATCGTTTTCCATATTTGTCATTTTCATTGGAAATGAGCTGGGGAGAATCGATTAACATCGGTGTGTCCAGAACCGGCCATTAAATTAAGCGATGTAATTAAAATTATCTAAATTCCTACGCGAATATGTATCTGATCATGAAATTGAATAGAACTATCCGCGTTCACACGAACTGCCGCCGTAGTTAGTATTAGCATTGGCGTTAATTTGTTAACCGATGTAATATTTACGTGTATCACCAAAAGTTAATTACCAATTACCAGCGATTAAACCTGTGCCAGTATAATTAAATATTAAAATATTAAATCGTGTAATAGAAACACATGTATATTTTAAACATTATTATTATTAATGAGTATCGATTAATAACATTCTCTGGGCCTTTTCTGTGTGATTGTCACTGACTATGACAATGAATTTGGAAAAGTTCGTATAGTCAACTCGATTTTTTAAAAATTGCATATTTGCTGATATTTTTTTCTTTCGTGTGTGCCAAGCCAATTGAAGAGAAAATACCATTGCATTTTGGATTGTTTCGTCATTAAGATTTATAAGTTCAAAAGTGGTTTGTCCAAAGAGATTTAGAAGAAAGTTATTGTAATCTCTTTGGGTTTGTCTATTTACTATACCTTAATTACTTTCAATCCTGTTCTTATTATTGTGGCTACCGATTTTACTCAAGTCAGCTACTCAGCTAGTACATACTTCATAGTTAGAGACTCGTCACAGTTGTATTGTTGTGTGTTGAACAGTTACCAAAATTCTTAAAAGTAATGAAGTTACCAATAAATACTAATACTAATATTTAACTCTTCATAGGTATTGTTTACGAAACTGTTTTAGAAAGAGAAGTTCGCGTGCACAACATTTTTGGTGCGGGGATGGATGCTATATACGCTGATTGCCGTGATTGCCAAAATTGCAATAAATCGTAATTATAAAAATGCTAAAATAGCTAGAAGAAGACTGACAAAAAAAAAATCTTACATTCATAAATTCATAAACCAAAAGAAACATCACCTTGCGAGAAAGATCCCCTTCCAACTTTTGAAGAAAAATAATCAATGATTAACATTACCAAAATTACCTTACGACTTTTTGATTCTAAATAACAAAAGGCGGACTGGGTTCAACCACCATACCAGATACTAGATACCAATAATACCACCCGACCCGGAATATTCAGAAAATTAGAAAATCAAAATCAGGCTCATGACGTATGCGTTTTCAAATTGACCCTATCTAGTCAGTTCAAGACAAATTCTTACTCTTAATTTAGTACATTCCGAAATTGCGATGCGAGCCTCGAATGCATTGCTTGTTCTTGCCTTAGGTACAAATGTATCAAATTCATTGAAAAAATTGTCTAGAAGAAATAAGAAATGTGGATCTACGTGCGAGATATTCAATCAGCAATCCGAAACCATTATCGTAGTAGGAAATGTATTTCCGAGCGAATCAAATAATATGAAGTAATGAATGAAAGAATGAAATAAATCTCAGAATACCACACACTAAAATCTTACACATGGACAGCCAGCAGCAGCCTGCAGCCTGCCAGCCTAGAAATAGAAAATCACCAACAAATAATTTTATCATAAATTGAAAATTCAAATTCAGATTAAGATCCAGTCCCGCGGTTGCCGTCGTCAATCTCGGACAGGAGATGGCGGTAAGATCGTCGAGGGAAAAAAAAGAGGAGTAGGAAACGAGTGCC
>JAQGCB010002215.1:0-12105 GCA_034698835.1 Protaphorura tricampata | reverse complement strand
TGATAAGTCTGTAATAGTGTTATTAGAGCATTCGTTTGACCGATTTCCCATGCAGCAATCTTATGTGTAACATATAATGCGCGGATAGCGCAATATAAACGCGCCGAGTCCAAAGCATATTAGAACACCAATTTGGCGTTCTAATATCTCAGTGGTATTCAAATAAACATAAGTCAAAGCAATAATGAATATATCGATCAGTATAAAGAAAATAGAGAAGCAATAAATTGATATAAATTATTGACCGAAACATTACGAATAGGCTTTCTAAATGTAGCTGTGATATTCAATAAACATATGTCAAAGCAATATTGAATATTTCAGTCAGTAACAAGAAAAGATAGAAGCAAAGAATAGAAATGTAAACGAAAACACTATATCTAAAACGAAGGTGTAAGGAAGCGTCTTGTCCGCTTAGATCAAACAAAACAAATATAGTGGAGCAAGATTTAACTATAGCAACAAAACTAGCGCAATTTAACATAGAACATGCGTTCTAATATATTACAACGTTAGGGATATTGTCATGACAACAATCAGAGTAAGAACGAAAGACTCGCTTTTGTTTCCGAACAACTGAAATAGTCGCCCGACATAAGGCAAAGCAATGAGCAAAGCAAAGCAATCGATCAGTAACAATAAAACAGAGAGGCAAACAAAAGAAATGAATACGTGTAAACGGAAACAGTATGTCTGAAACAAACGCGAAGGAAACGCCTTTTCGGCTTAGATCAAACGAAACAAATAGATTGGAGCAGGAACTAATTAACAATTCGGTGAGACGTGGAGAAGCCATCCCAAAGAATCACAATGTGTCTTCAAACCTCGTAACAGCATTCATAATTGTAAAACGTGTTATGAGAAACACGAAGAAAATGGATGTTTATTTAAGAATTCGACGTCTAAAAGAAAGGTAGTAAGACGCGCCTAGAATATTCAGTGCAATTAAGCCAAATCCAACCGATCAAACTACCTTATATTATAGTGTCAACCGATTCTGTACAACCAGTACAACACGAAGCTTAATTACGAAATTCGATTGAACTATAAAAGTTATGGAAGCCAATATTTATTCAAATTTGTCTTGGCAGAACTTGACCAGTGTCTCCATTACCAGTGATGCGTACTATTACCACTGCGTCAAACTTAATATGTTAAGTACTGTATTTGTTATACTCGTAGTAATACCGAATGAAGCAAATGATATAATCCAACCTTTCTTCATAGCCCTTTATGCACGACTTTCTTTTAGTTTTCAACTATTTTATTTCTTTTGTGAGGAAAGTGATGCTTGAGACGGAGCTGATGATCAATACTCCGATCCCTAGCCAATTTATGTGACAAGCTAATGCGGTCCAAAATAATGACGTCCAACCCATCACAAGAACAAACGAATTGTAATTACTCTCTCCATCTCCATCGAGAAATATGTAACTTGCGAATGCCGGAGAGCTCGGATCGAGCAAATACAAAGCCTGAAGACTTAAAGGCATGAATATGAGTCCGACCGTTGTCAGTTTAATTATACCATGTGTCATCGGATCAACACTCTTGATGTTTTCACGCATGTATTTATCTAGAATGAGAAGTAGTGCATGTGTGCTACTGCAAAATACACTCGATGACTACATTGTTCAAAACGGCGAGTTCTAAAGCATAGATTGTAACGGCTAGATACGCAATTGTTAGAGAGACCGTAAAATACTATGCGTACATTTCAACAATTTCGGGCTTCTTTAGCCGTTTCATTTCCACATCCCACTTGCACGGAATTAATTTTAGAAAACAAATAAACTGAAAACTGAATCTAAGGATTTTTAGGGTTGTTGGATTTATCATATTGACTTTCGACAAATATATGCGAGTTCGAGGTACGGGTCAACTAATTTCTACAAAAGAAATTTATGAGATATAAAGATCATTTATGGCTAGTTTCTGAAGGAATTTTTCAAAAGATTTTAGTACTTTTATTTCCTCGACCACGCAAATACATCTACGTTTAAACTCGAGGGAATATTGTGTTTTATCTGTTCTGTTTTGCAGAAGACGACCCTACCCCACATCAACAGAGGTGAAATGCAACTTAAACATTCGGAAATGATGGTCCAGGGGTGGAATTAATAGAACCAATTTAAGGCACGATCCTTATTAACCTTATCGCCTTACAATTCAGGAACATTTGTCCATCACGAAATATTTATGCATACGCCTCTAGCTTTCACGGGCTCTCTAGTGTGTAATATGCATGAAATTCATAAGTAACAACACCCTACAAACAGGTTATTACGAAGTTGCGTAAAAAGCGCATGAGAGTCAAGATAAAATAGCTTTATTGCTAATTACTTACAAAATCTATACACAGGGTGAGTCAAAGCTAACCTATGATTAGTACTAATTATCTTATTTCTATGTTTATTAGCGAAGTGACATAACTATTTAATTCAAAATTTAACTGCGCGTCGAGGAAGCATGTGCAATTGTGCTGCGCCCGTGTCAAAAGAAACGTAAATTTCAAACACGGGTTATACCAAGCCAATATAGAAAATGACGACAATGGTTGAAAGCACGCAATGACGATGGACACTTGCATTTTGATTGACTACTCCGCGGCGAAATCAGACACCGGTCAAAACAAACGTACCCAAGTTTCGAACTATATGACTTTTCACATTCATTAAAATTACGAAAGTTTAGTGCGAATAATATATTAGTTTTGAATCACCCTGTATATTGGAGAATACGAAAGAATTGGGTTTTTTGAAACGACGTAAAGCGATGAGTAAAGCGTGAAGAATAATATGATGTAGGAGAGTTAAATTATACAAGAAAAAAAAGAACTTCGTCCTGCTCGTTATCCTTGGGTTTGACCGCTTGGAATGCTCATCCAAAATGCAATAGCTTTTAGACCACGTAAGCCAACCCCAATCAATAATATAATTTAACTGAAATTTTAATTAACTCGAATGTGACATTTCAATGGATGACGCACACATTTTTGAATAAGGTGGGTTTCGGCAAATAGCGTGGATTTTTCGAACAGAATTCCTTAATAATTAAGCATATTAATAGGATATAGGACAATGCGGTGAAAACTGTTAACCGGGTTGCGATGGTTGACCATTTCTTCTGACTCCATTCCTTCACAATGGAGTTTAACTTTCATCAAGTACATACCATTCTCAGATACGAGATGCATTCAAACTACGTGTAGATAAGAGATTGGTAATTATAAATATGTCTATAAAGATTTACAATATAACTAACACTGTTCACATAAGAGCTAACAAAATTTTGTTTGTGTAATGTTGTGTAGATTAACATTTATCTATTACAAATTATAGTAAGATGAGAAACTCAACCTAACTTTGTGTGGATAAAATTATTAGTAATTCCAATTATTAGAATAACAGATTAGCAATATCACCTCAGTGCTAACAATGTTTTGTTTGTGTAATACAACATCCTTCCTACTGCGCGAAGTCTCCCATCTTTTTGAAAGAATCCGGTTGATCCAATCTCGTATCTGTTGAGTCTGCAAGATCTGATGTACTTAACCATCAACCTGTCATCATTCCTCTTCATATTTTGACCATTTCTTTTCCACGCATTCACAAACTTCTTGGATGATTCGTGCACTCCACCGAAATACATGTACATCAAATATACACCAGAAGAACAAAGAACGGCGCCGACAATGAAACATGCAATAGCCAGAGCTGGTAACTTTTGATTGAATTGAATGATGGTAACAGTTCCAATGACGGCAATTGCAAGCACTAGGTTGACCAGGTACAACCAGATGTCCCGCAACAACTCATTCCCCAACGTTACGAAAACTTGGAGACATCGGTAGTTGAACAGCGCATGCGATGGTTCACGGAGAATATCACGTGTCAATTTACTTTGGTAGTTCGGCCTGACAATAATTAAAACAATGCAGTAGAAAAGCTTAGCATAAAGCTAGATTGTTCATACCTTATTTCATTTGTGAGGAAAGTGATGCTTGAGACAGAGCTGGCGATCAATACAGCGATTCCCAGCCAAGTTATATAACAAACAATGGCCATCCAAAATATTTCCATCCACCCCAATAGTAGCACCAATGTATTGTAATTACTTTCATTTGATATCTCCAAGAAAATAGAACTTGTAAAGGCAGCAGAGCTGGGATCGTACAAATACCATGCCTGAACGCAGAACGGTTGAGAGACAAGAGAGACTGTTAGTAGTTTGATAATATGATCCGTCCTCGGATCCACACTCCTGACGTTTTCATGCATATATTTCGCTAGAACGGAAGTAAACCAGTTGAACCAAGAATATGTTGTGATAACCAACCACGTTGTGATATTAATTCAAAATAAATCGTTAGTACACTTACTTTGAATAAATTCGGCAAACGTGGAATATTGGTTGAAGAATTCCATGAGTCCGTCAAGATTCGTAGCAAAGGCAACTTGGAGAAGAATCACAGTTAAAGTCAGAACGATATATCCAACAAGTAACATCATATTGTCGATAGGTGACTTGTTCAAAACTTCGAGTCTTAACGCATAAGTTGCTAGGGTTAGGTATACAATGGTTTGAAAGACCATGAAATACCATGTATATAGTCCGAAACCAGTGGGACTTTTTAGCCGTTTTGTTTTCACATCCCACGTGCACGGAATTAATTTTAGCAAACAAATAAATTGAAAACTGAGTCTAAGGATTTTTAGTGTGGTTGGATTTATCATGATGACAGCTGACGATTCTACGAAAATCCCAGTTCTTATCTATTGTTAACGTGCACGGTTTTCCTTGGCCTTACTCCTATTCTGTAAAAATAGTTTTAGATGCCGAGGTTTAGATAATGTTATATTGAATTGCATTACACGCCAACGCAATTTTTAAGCTGAGTATTGCATTGGTACTTTTGAATTCCTCCATTATAGAACGATGGTCATGTATTGACTGCGAACGTCCAATCGCCGGAATAAGAGTCTTGACTGTTTTCGTTGACATATTAATTTGCACGCCTGACAGTTATCCATTTGTCATGACTGTGCACATTGCACATTTGCTGTCTCATATTTTGAATGTGTAATTTGAATGAATATGTAATAAATATAACGACATTGGTCTGAAAAAATACTGTTGCTGTCTTTCGATACATAGACCTATGAATAAACCAAATTCTTTAACAAGGCCGTCCCTGTTTATGCGTAACCACACATACAGTACAAATGGGATGTTCAGATAAAATTATAAACGTTTTCTCGGATAATCTTCAGTTCTCAACATATGACACGCTTTGATTATATGTAAATCCCTTGTTCCTTTAGTCCTGGCTGAACAAATTGTATAATTCCTTTCTTGGCTATAATTGTGTTGTGTGGGTCAACTAATTTCAGCAGAAGAGATTTAAATAAAATTATTTTTTTGTAAACTTAAACTTCAGTCGTCCGCAGGTCCGCATTGAAGTGCTTGACTATGCTTGGAAATAGGATTGTATTCCGCGTCAATTTTCCCAGCCCATATATTGCATATTTCAGGCTGAATCATACTTTTATACTCATGAATGAATAACTGAATAACAGATAGTTCAGAAGGAATGGTTTCACAATATTTTCGTTTTTTAATGGCTTTCACTATGGAAATATATCTACCTTTAAAGTCGGTAATGTTGTGGTTTTATGTCTGGTCCGTTTTGCAGAAGGCAGCCTGACTCCAGACATTTCAAATTTACTTTAAGCATTCAGTTATTACCTTCCGATAAAGTAACATTCGCCTTTCATGGAAGATTTAAGAAAGCTTTTATGGGCTCTATAGATTCTACTATGCAAGAAAATATATATAAAATATTTATTGTATAGTCGTTGCAAAGTTGTGTACAAAGTGAGTCAAAATTGGCTTACCATTTGTCCCAATTTTTTTATTTTTAAAGTTATCAGCAAAGATATTTAATTCAACTTAACTGAGCGTTTAAATAGATGTGCAATTCAGTTTCTTGCCTTGTCAATAGAAATACACTTTTCAGATAATGTCATAACTATGGAAGTTAGTACGAATAATAAGTTCGTTTTGATCCGCCGTGTATATTTCAGAATATAGATGATTGAATATGTCGAAATGTCTTAAAAGCGATGAATTAAGTGTGAAGAATAATTTATGATGTAGGAGACTTAAATAATGCAAGAAAGAAAAAAGAACTTTGTCCTCGTCGTTGTTCTTGTGGTTGGCCGCTGAAAATGCTCACCCAAAATGCGTCAGTACTTTAGACCATGTACTACATATCTCAATCAATAGTATAAAAAGTTAACGGTCCGTAAATCGAATGCGGCATTTAAATGGACAAGTACATATTTCTATATACTCGGTCACAGAGCATTTAAAATGTCCGATTTTACAAGTCCGACGTAACTTTACATAACTATACATAAATGTCGCCGTCAAGTATACTAAAAGTTTCATAGATATATAAGTTGCACTACAAGAGGCAGTCTTGTACTCCATTCAAATCCGAGTTGAAGAAAAGAAAACAGAATACCCAACCAATCAATATTACAATTTTATTTTATGGTAACGTGTACACTCTTATCACAATATGTGTAACTTTCAATATTATACTTGTAATAATAAAATGCACATGATATTCGGTAATTTGGATATGATATTCCTATACAGATATGTTAAAGATTAACTTTAGACTCAGCGCAATAGCGTACTGTACGTATAAAATAACGTTGGTATAAACCATAAAAATCTTTAAACATGATAGGCAAAATCACTTAAGAGCTAACAATGTTTTGTTTGTGTAATAAAACATTCTTGCGATTGCACGAAGCCTCCCTGTTTTCTGAAAGAATCCTCGTATCTGTTGAGTCGGCAGGATCTGATGTACTTGACCATCAATTTGAAATTTTTCCTCTCCATATTGACACCATGGCTTCCCCACCCATTCACAAACTTCTTGGATGCTTAACACTCCACCGTACTCCATGTACGTCAAATACACAACGTAAGTGGCAAAGACGGAGCCAACAGTAAAAGTTGCAATGGCAGGAAGTGGTAAGTTGTGTTTGAAATGAATGATGGAAACCGTACAGATGACTACCATTGTGATTCCAAGATTGACGATGAACAACATGATATCCCGGAACATCTCATTCCCCAACTTAACTAAAAGGTGGAGACATCTGTAGGTGAAGATGGCATCTGAAGGTTGACGGAGAATATCTCGAGTCATATTCCTCTGGTTGTTCGGTCTGAAAATAAAGAATACATTACAAGACAAAAGCTTAGGGTACAGTTAGTCTGCATGATGTGGCTTGAGTCCAAACCTTCCCCGTTGCCCCACCTTCTCCACAGACCTATCACGTCGTTCCATTCACTTACTTGCATTGTTGTAATATAATATGTTCCATTACTTGATTTCATTTGCGAGGAAAATGAAAGTTGAGACGGAGCTGACGTTTAACACAAGGATCGCCACAAACATTAAGTGAAGAAGTAAAGTAGACAGAAACAAACATATCCAACCGATTAGTAGAACAAACAAATTGCAACTACTGTTCTCCGTTTCATCCAGAAATATAGAACTAACAAAGGCCGGATTGCTCGGATCGTACAAATATAATGCTTGAAGATTGAATGGTTGAGACAGTAGACAGAATGTTAACAGTTTGATAATATTGTCCGTCCGCGGGTCCACACTCTGTATGTCATCACTCAAGTATTTGTCTAGAATGAAACGTTGGAATGAATATATGATATTTGCATAGAGCAATTCGATCATTCATGAACTTACTTTCAATGAATTCTGCAAACGTGAAATATTGGTTGAAGAATTGCAAAATTCCATCATTATTCAATGCAATGGAAAGTTGAAGAAGGAACACAAATATATACACAGTGATAAAACAGGCAAGCAACAGAATACTGACAATAGGGGCCTCCTCCAACACGACGAGTCTTAACGCGTAAATTGATAGGGTGAAATAAGAAAAGGTTAGAATGATCGTGAAATACCACACGTATATTCCAAAAACACTGGGTCTCCTTAGCCGTTTTGCTAGAGCATCCCAATTTTACGGAACCAATTTAAGGAAACAAATACATTGGAAACTGAGTCTAATGATTCTTAGAGTTGTTGGATTTATCATGATGAGAAATTGATTAATTCACCTTGTCTTGATTGGCTTAGTACTCGAGTCAAATTATTTGAACTGATTAAGTGTAGATAAAATAATTTCTCTGTTAACTTTTACTTCTGACCGGGTTGAAATGATCAACTTTCCCTGAGAATAGAACTCAATTCTGGGGTAATACTTCTAATCGTTATATACCAGTTTTCAGGTCGAATAATATATGGTACTTATGAATAACTAAATTTCTATTAGTTCTGACATGGTTTTCCACGAACGGGCTCAGAATATTTTAGTCACAAGATATAATCTTTATTATTGTCCATTATTATTATCCATTCGTTGTGAAAACATGGCAAAACTAAACAAACATGAGTTATCCATTATTACTTATACATTTTTTATAACAGAAATGCATATAAATTGACTGGAACTTTTGATGTTTGACGCACTTCTATTTCTAGTTCTAAGCAAAGCCGAACATTTCTATCCTGGCTGCGGTCCAAGTTAACAAATCAATCATTGTATTCAAACCTCTTCAACTAAAAATTTGATCCACACATTAACCAGGGAAGACCAGGTGTTTCCTACAAATCAATAGCTACAGAGTAAAATATAAGATTAGCCTGACCATGAATTGAACCATAGACCGGCTTGTATAATCGTCACTGTCACGACTCAACATGATAGATCCAACGACTCTAAGAATCATCAGGCTCACTTTCAGATCCATTTGTTTTTTCAAATTTATTCCGTACAGTTGGGATGCTCAGACAAAACGGTTAAAGAAGCCGAATGCTATAGGAATGTGTATGTGGTATTTTATGAGCTTTCTAATTATGGCTTACCTAACCTTAACCACTCTTGCGTTGAGACTCGTCATTTGGAAAAAAGAGCCTATTGACAGTATTTTGTTGCTTATTCTTTTCATCGTCTTGATTTTATCTATGATTCTCTTCCAACTTTCCATTGCATTGAATCATGACGGAATGTTGGAATTCTTCAATCAATATTTCTCATTTGCCCAATTTATCAAAAGTAAGTTCCTATATTAATTTCAAAATTTCTTTTAATTTGTTAAAAATATTCTGCTCATAAGACGCGCATAGTTTTACGAACAAAATAGTGCCTTCATTTTCAGTTAAAGTTAGAATTGTGGAAAGTAGGACGAAAAATACGGTGGTTATGAGTCACCCCGTATATCCAATGCCGACTCTATTAGACACACACAATGCCCTCCAACGCTACTCGGAATTGAGTGTAGAGATTTTGCCCGTTTTCACACGGAGGTGGCACCACCAAATGCCGGATCCATCAATACACCTCAACGGCTGTTTAAATAATTCAGTGGTCATCCCCGTCGGAATGACCCCATACTTTGCACAGAGCTTGTCCATGACCTCCTGAACAGTGTTTAAATGGGCGTCGAGGCCGTAAAAATTCAGGGGTCACTGCTGGAGGTCAGTGAAGGTCTGCCGCGCTGACATGGGCACCTCCTCAAAATGACCTCAAACTTTGCACTGAGCCTGGCCTTGATCTCCTGAGCAATGTTTAAATAGACCACGAAAGCCACAAATGACAATGGTCAGCTCCAGAGGTCACGGAAGGCCACCAATGGGGTGAGATTGGTGACCTCTAGCGCTGACCCATTACTTTTTTCGCACTCAAGGTCCGTTTAAACATTATTCAGGAGGTCAAGGCCAAGCTCTGCAAAGTTTCAGGTCATTCAGAGATGTTGGCCGTGTTAATCCGGCTGAACTTCGGTGACCTCTAGCCGTGACCCCTGAATTTTCACAGCCTTGACGTCCATTTAAACACTGTTCAGGATATCATCGACAACTTTTGTGCAAAGTATGGGGTCATTCCGACGGGGATGACCACTGGTTAATGTATGTAATCATTCGTACTGCTTAACTGGCATGGAAGCAGCATTTAGTGGTGCCACGTAGTGAGTAGCTTGTACATTTATCAATTCACAGAGTTTACATAGGGTTTACGTGAGCTTTGGAGGGCATTGTGTGTGTCTAATAGAGTCGGCATTGGTATATCACAAAAACATTACTTTTCATTCTAGACAAATACATGCGTGAGAACATAAAGAGTGTGGACCCAAGGACGGATTATATTATCAAACTGGTAACAATCGCTGCTCTATCTCAACCGTTTAATGTCCAAGCACTGTATTTGTACGATCCGAGATCTCCGGCATTCGTCAGCTCTTTGTTTTTGGTGAAAAATTTCGGCAGTAATTACAATTTATTTGTTTTACTCGTCGGTTGGTTTACAATTGTTTCGGTTGCTGTATTTTATCACATAATATTTCTGGCTATCACTGTGTTGGTCATCAGCTCCGTCTCAACCATCATTTTCCTCACAAATGAAATCAGGTGAATAGTAGAACTAGGTAACTTTATGGCATTAAGCTTTTAGATTGTAATGTTTTGTATTCGTTATATTTTCAGACCTAACAACACAAGTATTGGTAAATGGACTCGTGATTCTCTACGTGAACCTTCACATGCACTCTTCACCTACAGATGTCTCCAGCTTCTAGTAAAGTTGGGGAATGAGATGTTGCGGGACGTCATGTTGTACATTGTCAATCTAGCTATCACAGCGAACGTCATCTGCGTCGGTTCCATCATTCATTTCAAACAACATTTACCACTTCCGGCTCTTTTGTGTTTTACTGTCGGCTTCGCCATGACCATTTTTTTGGTGTACATCTTTTATATGGAGTATGGTGGAGTGTATGAAGCGTCTAAGAGGTTTGTGAATGGGTGGAAAAGAAATGGTCAAAATATGAAGAGTAAAGATTACAAGTTGATGGTCAAGTATATCAGATCCTGCCGACTCAATAGATATGAGATTGGATCAACCGGATTCTTTCAAAAATCAGGGAGTCTACGCGCTATTGGAAGAATGTCTTATTACACAAACAAAACATTGTTAGCTCTTAAGTGATTTTGTCAATCTTGTTTTCAGATACAATTTTTTTTACAACACATCATTTTATTCACACAATGGTCGATTCAGTGCCTGATCTGAGAATCGTAATTTATTTCCAGTGAAGTAATCGAATACATATGATGCCCTGTTGCCCCATAGCAAATAATATAAATAGTTTAATAAAGACTACTACCTTAACACACCCATCCACCCTAATCCAGGCTCCTTCGTTGGCATTTTAGTATTTCTGATTTCATTACAACGTTTCTGTGCGTAATTATATAATTGAAATGTAAATGTAACCATAACCAGACACACGTATCTGGTTATGATTCACCATGTACTCATACTAATATTATTTCCTGTGTTGAAGAATGACACTGGATGCACTTCTAAGTGTACGTCATCATTTTGAGTGCGAAATGTACAAAGGAACAACAAGTGTGCTATTGGATATTTTTGTAGTAAAAAAAGGTCCAATTTTTATTACTTTCGGGTCTTGGGACGCGGACGTGGGACCGAGAGCTGGAAAAATACTTTTCTGATAAGGGAACCTTTAGGCTGATCATCAATTTTCTGTCTGAAATGTTTTTTTTTGTGAACTTGACAATTTATTAGAACGGGGTGTGATAAATAACTATCGTAAGTGACCGAATAACTGCTGGGGCTTCAATAGCCGCCGGGTTCCGAATAGCCAGCGGGTTAAGAATGCGCGGGGGCTCGAATAAGCGCCGGGACAAAAAGTTCAAATTTTAATTGCCCGCCAGGGCAATTTATTCAGTCATTTACGGCAAGTCTACTTTCGTTGCTTTCTTTGAATTCTCAGAAGGTTAGAAATAGAGTTTAATTTTAAATTTGAGAATGGCCCAGGCAATGGTTAAAACATAAATTATTGTACTTGATTCTTTTAATTCATATCTATTGAGTTCATCGGACAAACTCTGTTATTTTGTTCTCTGCAAAATATGTACACTGTGGCGCAAAAGTAACGAGGCCCCCTTGACTTTTTTGTGGGCAAAACTTCAAACAC